>JAQMYI010000015.1:22714798-22738829 GCA_030014275.1 Clariallabes melas
CACCTCAATAAACACCACACCCCACGCCCACCTCAATAAACACCACACCCCACGCCCACCTCAATAAACACCACACCCCACGCCCACCTCAATAAACACCACACCTCAATAAACAGCTCATAACATCAGTATTACACTGCTACACTTAGAATTCTATGCTCTATATGTATGTGAGGTTTTAGGTTTTGAATGATTGTGTGTCTGTGTGAGTGTGTGTGCAGAAACACATCCAGTTTGTTCTCTGCATCTCTCTCCACTCTCTTGCTGACTCAGGGCCCTGTTTCATTTGCCACTCCCTATTGTTTCTTTCTGTTTTGTTTCTCTCTCTCTCTCTCTCTCTCTCACTTTTTCTCCATATCTGTGTCTGACACACGGATATTTCACATCACTCTCTCAGGACTTGATGACTCTGCTCTCCTCTTCACACTGGACCTGGCTGGACTCGAGCGTGACAGTCAGCCCCGTCTGCACACGCAACGTGAATATGACTCAGAGTAGAGCAGTTCGCTTAGCCATCAGCGTCCTCACATGTAGCACGTAGTATCAGACTGTAGTGCATCACTAGTGACATGGTAAAGGGGATTGCGTAAGACTATTTGATTTAGTTCTGTAACTTTGTGCAGGTTCACCAAGACATGTAGCGGGCTAACTGATCCTCCAGTGTTGCCAGCATAAGTGGTAGCTGCAGCTCCGTATCTGTATCGGACGCGCCCTTATACACCTTTATTATAACACTAAATCAGTGGCGTGGTCTAGTTTGAGGAATCCTGTAACCAGTTCCCATACCATACAGTTAACTAGCCAATGCCGGTTTCACATGACAGACTTTAAAATGGGGTGCGCTCTCAAGCTCTACGCTAGCTTAGCCTGCTTTTTCTTTTACCTGGTGTTATTTCTCAACAGATATATTTTGCGTGCAGTTCTATGAAAAAGCTGTGGCTTTTACAAAGTGCTGCTTCTGCTATTTGTTTGGTACAACAAGGTTAAACATGTGTTGATGAATGATTAATTTTAATAGCAAGCGTTGAATTAAATGTGTTTCATTGGTGCAACTAGAGCTGTGTGACTTTAATAGATTTTTTTCTCTGTGGATTCAGTTAATTGAATCAGCTTTTGATTCAGAATCAGATTTTATTGATCTATCTCACTAATAATGATGACAAATCTAATAACATTTTTAAGCCAGGTTATATATTAGCTGCTGCTAGCTAGAACTAGCAATGCTTAAGCTAAATGTGCACACGACGGTATCAAAAAACATACGAAAGATACATGGATTAGTAACGCACAGAATTTGGTATATGGTGAAGGTATATTTTTGTGTGTGCGCTTCACTGCACAACTGAACGTACTGTAGTGCAAGAGTAGAGTAAAAAACATTGCAACTTTCTGTCCTTCCCTCAGTCTTTCCTTTCAGTCAGTGCTGACTCTGCACTCGATTAATCCTGCCTGTCAGTGTTTCTTTACTAGGCTCTCTGTTCATGTTGTTCGTCTTTCAGTTTTGTGTCTCATTTTTGTGTCTCTGTGTTGTAGATGCTAATAGAAAGTCAGTCTCCACCATGAATCTGTCAAAGCACATAGACCCGGTCATAAACAAACGTCTGTCTTCATCTTCTGCTACACTGTTAAACACGCCAGACCGAGGTAAACACCCACACCTACACACACACACACACCTACACACGCTTGTCCATCACTGTTTTTACCAAAACACACATTTGTACCTGGTGTCCTGGGTGTTTTAGGTTGACTTACACATACTACACTTTTAAAACTTTTGTAGTGTTACACCCTGGAACTTGCATTGTTGGGGAATATATATTTAAGCACAGAACATTATATAGACCAACAAGCTATAATAAGTTATAGAAAATTATTCACAATTTGATTGTAAAGAAAGTCAAAAGTGAGAGAAAAAACCAACAAAACTAGAGTCACTTCAAAGGCACCGGAGAGATTCACCGCCCAAATGCATGAACCTGGTCACTAAACAAATACAGACTTAGTTAATCCACAAATCTGGATAAGAATATCGGCAAAACTTATTTAAGAAAGACATATTGGCCTGTTATGACTAAATTAATGTTCTAACCCCTGCAGGGAAGCATGGTGTCGGGTACATTATGCTATGTACAGTAGATGCTTTTCATATGTAAGCATGGGCTGGAAAACTGGTTAGGGTTGAGGGTAAGATAGATGATGAAGCTATACAGTATGTAGAATCTTATGCAGAAAAACCTTGAGTGTTTGTTTGGTGCTGCACAGAGTAAAGCTCACACTACCCAATACATGATCTGTCTATATACCAGAATTATCACTTGCACGATGGTTGCATCACTTCAGGTGCTTCCCTTCTTACCCTGATGCGCCCATCACTCTGGAAAAGGGTCAGTCTGGCCTCATTTAGTTTTCCATTGTTTCAAAGTCCAATCTTTATGCTTCCTAGCAAGGTAAAGAATTTTTTTCTTGATTAGTCTCACTAACAAGTGGTTTTCTTATGGCCATACAGCTGTTTCGTCCCAATCCTAGGTGTTCTCGTCACATTGTGTGTGTACAGTATCTGTGGAAATGCTCTTACTTTCATTAAGAAATGTACTGTAGCTCTGGTTTATACAGTACTGGCCATTCTCATTCATGATTTTTTACATTTATTTTTATAATTTATTTATTTGTTTATTTTTCAAACCTAATCCTCGGCAAAGTTGATGGTTCAGCTCCATCACTGCAGATTTTAATACTGCATTGAACAGTTCATAACCCAATCCCAGTCTTTTTAAATATCCTTAGTTGTCATCTTTGCTTCTTAAATGGTGACTATCAAAAGTCAATGGGTAATTTAGGAGGAATTTTAAACATTTGTCTCCGTCTCAGTCCAACACATAATGCAAGTTTAACACATGTCCGGTTTTCGTTTTTGTACTTTTGTGGCTTAGGCTTACAGAAGCAGACGTCCCTCTCATCTTCTTGCTTAGTAAATAAAGCTCGAGCATCCAGAGAGAAGATCCATCAGGACAGACCTGCAGGTTGGGTCCGCCGCACAAGACAAGGATTTTTTTTTCTCCCCCTTCATTTCTTAACAGGAAACACATTCACTGTATGCTACTACCTGGAATCTTGAGGCTTGAAACACACTTGAGTTTAGGTCTGGTGGAGAAATAAATAAATAAGCTAGTAGACTTGAAATTGTTGTTGAGTAGACAAACTAATCCAGTCCTCAGCCCGGGTAGTGTGTGAGTGAATGTGTGTGAGGAGTTACTTCAGGGTGAACTGGCATGGTTTGAAAGCCTGGTTTTGGGGTCTTGAAAGTTTGCTAGAACTCATTCATTTTAATATGAGGTTAAAGGAGCGGTTTGTATTTATTTCAAAACGTAGACGAAATGTTGTTTCAAAGATTCACTTAATTCTTAACATTCTCCTTTCCCCTTGCTATTAAATCCACACTTGCCTAATGCCTCTCTCATGAGGGAACTTGAGTAGCATTATTAGCGATGTTCCAGGTGACTTGTTAAAGACTTTGAGACACTTTTACAAACTGCACCTTTAAGAATATTGACTTGAGCGGCGCATGTATCCCTACAGCATGCTAATGACCTGAGCGCTATGGATTGGCACGGGAACAGAATCGTTTCTGAATGTGCGTGCACTATCACTCTTCTGTGGTGTGTTTTTGGCTTTGGCTCTTCGTGCTCGTCATTATTAGTGAATAATAAGAAACTACAGCTGTTAAGAACTCAAGGTGTGTGGGTGTGTGTGTGTGTGTTTGTGTGTGTTTCAGGTATGCGACGTTTGCCTCTAACTCCATGGGAGAGCAACATGGTCAGTCGCTTACAGACACCAACACACTCGTACCTGGCCAGAAGCCGTAGTGCTGTATCTTTGTCTGGAGACGCAGGTAAATCAGTGTGTGTACACACACACACACACACACACACACACACACACACACCCTCACACATTCATAATTGCACACAGATACTTACAATCTACTTTAGACACTTTAGTAAGGAATAATTTTTTTTTTCGTCAGTGACCTCAGAAAGCATGGATATTAGAAATTTGTTTGTCACTCTGAGTGTGGGTGTGTGTGTGTGTGTGTGTGAGAGAGAGAAATGTTGGAATAGAACTCTGGCTGCTTTTGCCTTTTCTTTCTGAAACAAAATGCCTCTTTCAGGTTTTTTCTCTCTTTAAACTGTTTCCAGGGTTACTGTCGGCTTGCTTTTAGATCAACCCCGTGTGTGTGTGTGGCTTTATTTAAATCTTGTGGACAAAGGCTGCATGTGAGAGTAAACATTAAACTCTTATGCTACTTTTATTCCTTTTGTCATCTACGGGCCCGCTGTCGTCTCTCTCTCTCTCTCTCTCTCTCTCTCTCTCTCTCCCTGTGGTGTATTCTTATTTTGAACTAACACAACATGATCATCACTGATTTCGATTCTTGGAGAAACAGGTTTGCTAGGCCACACTCCCTCCTCTGACCACAATTTTAGCTCCTCCCCCTCAGAGATGATCGTAGCCGCCGTTTGATCTTGTACTGCTTCGTAGATGCTGACACACGCTTTCTCTGTCTTTCTTTTCCTCCTTTCTTTTCCATTCTGCACTCACATTTCCACGCCCTGCCCGCTCATCCCTCTGCTCCCTGTTTATTAACCACGTACTCCACGCGGCCTGCTCGGCTACTTAACCGGTTCAGTGACCCTCGTTTGTCCTCGCTCAGCCTCCTGTCACCACACCAGCTCCCTGGCCTTCAGGCCCCTGCAGTCACGCAGTACCGAGCGGCCAATCAGAGCTGGCCTCAGTCTCGAGCGAGCGACCAGAGCCGGAACGGAGAGCAACCCGTGCAGGAGGTCCATCCCTAATGTGCTGGTAAGAAGAAACGGCATCATCGGTTCTGTCCGAAAAATATTACAAAGATGTAAAAAGAAAAAAAAACATATATGGATAATTACGACCCGTACAGTACAATGAAAAAGTATTTGCCCCTTCCTGATTTTTGCGGATGATTGAGATTGTCAAACAAATTTTTATATTACTCAAAGATAACCCGAGTAAATTCAAAAAGCGGTTTCTAAAAATTAGTTTGATTGTTTGATGATGAGTGTGACCAAGACACTGATCAGACATACTGTAACATTATGACCATATTGAGTCACTATTGGGATGCCATCAAAACTTATTCTCAATTTGACCTACACTAACTCTTTTATTGGATCGGACTACACAGGCCAGACTTCACTCCCCATGTGCATCAGTTGAATCCCTGGCCGCCCATGAACCTGTTGCCAGTTCACCAGTTTTCCTTCCTGGGAACATCCTCAAGACCTGCAGCTTTGCAGTTGCACTGACCCAGTTGTCTAGCCTATACAATTTGGCCCTTCTCACAGTATCTCATTACAATGGCAGCTACTGTAGAAGTAAGTGGGATATATTAGGCAGTAAGTCAACATTTTTCCCCCTGAAGTTGACGTGTTGAAATGAGAAAAAATGGGCAAGCATAAGGATTTTCCAAATTGTGATGGCTAGGCAACTAGGTCAGAGCAACTCAAAAACTGTAGTTCTTGTGGGATGTACCTGATGTGCAGTGGTCAGGTCATATCACAAGTGATGCAAGGAAGGAAAACTGGTGACCTGGCGATGGGGTCATGGGTGGCCAAGGCTCACTGATACACATGGGAAGTGAAGGCTGGCACATGTAGTCTGAGCGCTAGTACTGTATGGATCAAATTGAGGAAATCATTAATGCTGGTTGTGATAGTCGGGTGTCAGAACACACAGTGCATCACTGTTATGTTGGCAGAGGGGGACCTACTCAATAATAGTCAAGTGGTCATAATGTTATGGCTGATCAGTATATGCAAAAAAAAAAAAACAAGGAAGGGGCAAAATACTTTTTCACGGCACTGTCAATGGGTGTAGTGATTTTGTTGTAACAGGTTAGCTGTGTTGTTTTTCTTTGGTAAAGGTATTTGATATTTTCTGCACCGTTTTAGCTGCATCGTTTTAGCTGTGGCATTTTTAGTGTTATCGTTTTAGTCGTGTCATTTTAGCTGTAGTGTTTTGGTGTGGCATATTAACTTTATTGTTTTAGCTCTGGTATTTTAGCTTTATCATTTTAGCTGTGATGTGTTAGCTTTGTTTAAGCTGTGATGTGTTAGCTTTATCATTTTAGCCGTGCCGTTTTAGCTCTGGTGTGTTAGCTTTATCGTTTGTCATTTTTGCTGTATCATGTTAGCTGTATCTTTTTAGCCTTATCATTTTAGCTCTTGCTCTGGCGTTTTTTGGCTTATAATTTTAGCTCTGGAGTTTTAGCTGATTCTTGTTAGCTGTGTTTTTTGGTGTTTTAGCTTCATCATTGTAGCTGTGGCTTTTTAGCGTTATTGTTTTAGCTTTGTCGGTTTATCTGTGACTTTTTAGCTCTGACCTTTAGCAGAGCTGCTTCAGGCATATTGTTTTATTTCTGTGTATCGTTTTTGCTGTAGCATGTTAGCTATAGCAATTTACTTGTGCCATTCATTTTTTTTTTTTTTAAAAAGGGAAAGACCTGAAAATCTATTTGTGGTGCCGTTTGTTCTTCAGTTTATTTTACTTTTTCCCAAGGTGACTAGAGAAAGTCAGTTTGACCTTTTGGGTTTTGTCCTCGTGAGCCAGCGGGAATGATAATGTTGGACTTCACTGTGGATTATTGTCTCTTATCAGAGCCTCAGAGATTGGACTTGGTGCACTACAAGGCTACTGCTAATGCTGAGCACGCGCTGTAGAGTCTGTTAGAATTTAGGAGACTGTAGGATTAGCAGGAATTCAGTCCTACTGTCTTGAGTAAAAAAAAATAAATAAAAAAGAAAAATTATGAAAAAAGGATATGTATAAATTTCATAAATGTGAAATGCTGTCTTTGATTTTTTTTTTCTTACATAACTTTTTACAGACACACTCACTCACAATGACATAGCTTTTGTTAATTATTTTTAATAAAAATAAATAAATGTAATAAATAAATTGTATTTATTAAAATGCGGATATACTTTCAATCAGTGTAAGAGTTTTAGCACATTTTTAAAGGAAATACCTTTGAATCTTGTTGTTGTCGAGTGCTTGGATTACAGTTTAAGCTCCACCAGCTTTGTGTAGTCCTAGTTTGTCCTGGTGGACACACACACACACACATACAGTTTGCCAGGGGCTTATAGTATTAAGGATTTATGTCCGAGACGCAGAGCCACTGACCTGCATTACACCAATTCAGTCTGTTATACAGGCGTCAGTGGCAAAAACACCATTTATTTACACACACACACACACACACACACACACACACACACACACACACACACACACACACACACACCAGATGAAGGTGGTAAACTTTGTCCGGAAAGAAAGGAAGAGTTTGTAATGAGTAAATGTGTACTTTAGTACGACGTCATTTATTTTGCAACATTTTCTCCCCTCAATAGTGCCATCTGCTGGACACAAGCATCAATAGGTTGAAGGCTAAAAAAGAAACGATCCTTACAGTTTGTACCATAGTACAGTAGATTCCTTCCACATACAGTACATGAGCATTTCATATTGCGTCTGCTCATCAATAACATCACTGTCATCAACTCATGAGTCAGTATTACTTCTAATCATTTTTGATTAAATGAAAATTAAGACATGGTGCTGGCCGTGTTACGGTAGTAATGTCCGTGAGAGAAATCGTTGCTGCTCGTTTATACTATGAATGATCGAAGGAGTTGCCAGAGTCTTCTCTTCTTAACGTTTTTGTATTTGCTTTATTTATCTAACTGTGTGTGTTTTTGCATGGTTAGCCTGATAGGAAGGATAAGGACTACATGCGCAAGTCCTGGACTAATCTGTCCTGTCCTACACCAACCCTGAGCCTCACCACCATCAAGAGAGCGCCCTCTCCTGGCAGTCAGCGTGCTAAAGTCAGCCAGGCATCGTCTGCCAGGTAATGATCTTGTTTTTAATCTTTTCGTACAAATCCTGCCAGATTCCCAGGAGCTGATTTTCATTCTTTCCAATTGTGCATATTTACACCAATCTGCTGCATGACTTTATAGCACTGCTATAGCACTCCACAAAATTCCATAAAAGGCAAAGTCCTACAGAACTGACTAAATAACTTAACCCATAGTCGAACACAATAACGTAATTGATTAATCATCAATAATTATTATTGGTATTGATAACCGCATATTTTTCTCGGTTTTATTTAAACAGTCCTAGCATTAAGATAAATAAAAAATTGAGAATACTTTTAAACAAAACATAAGAAAACAAAATGTTGAAAATACTGCTCTCATCTCCCTGTCCTCACATAAAAACAAGGTCACTAAAAAAAAATACATGTTGCGTACTGAACACCTGAACTACAAGTGCACCCTCTTGTGGTGTACAGGTTAATAGCATGTTTAGAGACGCCAGAGAAATAGAATGCAAAACAAACATTGGTTAATTTATTTTAAACACTTAATGGTAATTAATTGATTAATAATTCATTACTAACATCGCTGATTGCAGTACATTGCTGCAGTTACCTCTGACATGTCCTTTATCATTTACATGGTATTTCTTGTACCATAAATAAACAATAAATATGAAACTGCAGGCTTTCACCCAATATTCTCACTCACTCACTCACGCATCTTCTATACCGCTTTATCCTGTATTCAGGGTCGTGGGGGGCCTGGAGCCTATCCCAGGAGGGTTAGGGCACAAGGCGGGGTACACCCTGGACAGGGTGCCAATCCATCGCAGGGCACACACACTCACTCACACACTACAGGCAATTTGGGAACGCCAAACAACCTAGCCTTTGGGAGGAAACCGGAGTACCCGGAGGAAACCCACTAAGCACGGGGAGAACATGCAAGCTCCATGCACACAGAGACGGGAACCGAGCTTGGCCGGGAATCGAACCTGCACCCTGGAGGTGCAAGGCGACAGTGCTAACCACTACACCACCATGAGCAAATGTACACAAGTTTTCTCTCCCTTACTCCGTCTCAACTCTCTCTGGCTGTGTGACTTTAGGAGTTCCACTAAACCACCTCAGAAGTCCCCTGCATCCAAAAGATCTAGGTCTCCTCCTCCTCCATCTTCCGTGCCCTTATCTCCTAGTAACCCTTCCCTGTTGACTGGGAACCTGCGACCCAGCCGGGTGATATCAGAGAGCCCGAGAGTGAGTCCGGAGGTTGAGAAGAACCTGAAGCAGGAAGAGAAGGCCAAAAGAGACGAGGCGGAGGACGACAGGGCAGAGGGTGAGGAAGCAGAACAAGCGCAAAGTCCTGCAAAAGCAGCAGCTGAAATCTCCACGAATAAAGCTGAGTCCAATGGTTAGAGTCACTGCTACTATTCTGTACACATGCACACACACACGCGTGAACATTGTGTGTTTCATTCTAAGCCTTTTCCTGATGTTGTCAGGTGTAGAGCGCGTGGCGAGTCCTCCGGCAGTCAGATCCAGTACAGGAACTACAGACCCAGAGGAGGCGTCCCGACTGCTGGCTGAGAAACGACGCCAGGCCAGAGAGCAGAGAGACAAAGAGGAGGAGGAGAAGAGGCAGCGGGAGGAGGCCGAGAGGTTCGTCTACACCAGTTACAGAATTCCATAATGAATAAACGGTGCACCCGAAGTTTTTAACGCTGTTTGTATTTGTGTGTTTTGTCGGACAGACGACACAGAGAGGAGATGGCACGGAGGATAGCTGAGGAGAGAGCGAAAAGAGAAGAGGACGCTCGGCGTCTGGCCGAAGAGAAAAAACTCAAGGAGGAAGAAGAGAGACGCTCGGAGGAGGAGAGACTGCAGAGAGAGAGACAAGAAGAAGCAGAACGCCTGCAGAGACAGGTCTCGCACACGTGCGCACACACACCCACAGTAATAAAGGATCACACAGGTGAATGCATGATACACACAAGTCTAACATCGGGGGGGTATGTGTGTGGACAGAAAGAGGAAGAGGAGGCTCGTCAGCGCGAAGAGGCAGAGCGTTTGCGTCAGGAGCGAGAGAAACACTTCCAGAAAGAGGAGGCAGAGCGACTTGAGAGGAAAAAGGTACTTTTTTTTGTTTGTTTTTTTTGTTTGTTTGTTTTGTTCAGTTGATCAAAGGATATTTAAAAAGACTTACTGTACACACACTCTTCACTTCTATAGCGTCTCGAAGAGATCATGAAACGCACAAGGCGCTCAGATCAGGTACTGTAACATATACACACAAACACACACGTATTATTCAGAGATTTGTTGCACATGTCTTTTGTATGCAGTTCTGTTTTAATGGTGTGTGTGTGTGTGTGTGTGTGTGTGTGTGTGTGTGTGATGTTTATTAGAAGAGCCCCGGTCAGGCGCAGAGCAAAGGAGGTGTGAGTCAGGCGGACTCTGAGCCCACGGGTAAGACCCAGGTCACGTGTGTGTGTGTGTGTGTGCGCGCAATTTTGCCTCCAGTGTTAGCCATGTTTCTGTTACATACAGGAGTTGATTATGAAGCGTGGGGGAGGGGGTGAAATGCAGAGACGAGACAGTTCAGTGAAAGTTGCACCAACAGCGGTGCAGCATTTAATCCGTAGTGATGCGTGAAAGGGGCGGAGTCACATGTTCCTGCTGCACACAGATTGGACAGCTTGCTAAGGAGCTCCTACTGTGTTTAAAATATGAACTGTTTCTTTATGGTCCTTTTATTCCTCTTTTGATGTCTGCCTCTCTCTCTTTCTGTGTATCTGTGTATGGGTGTCTCATTGTCTGCCTCTCTCTCTATCTGTGACACACACAGTTTCTCTTCTCTCTCACTGTCTGTCCTCCCTCTCTTGTTCTCTTCCTCTTTCTGTCTTTCTTTAACTCCTTCTTTAACTTTATCTCTGTATCTCCTCTATTTCTCTTTATGATTGTCAGGCGCTTTCTCTCCTCCCCCCCCCCCCCCTACTGTCTGTCTCTCTCTCTCTCTCTCTCTCTCTCCCCCTCTCTCTGACTGACATTGTTGCTTTTCTCTCTCATTGTGTATGAACATGATATTGATCTTTGCTGTCAGTATGCAAATTTTTTCTTCCAGGTGCATAAGCAGCATATCCTCACTTTCTGTTCTCTCTCTCTCTCTCTCTCTCTCTCTCTCAGTGAATGTGGCTCCTGTGATTCCCTCCATTACTGTATCAGCACCACAAATCTCTCTCCCCACAGAGCACAGTGACAGTAACGGACACACAAACCCTGACCTCGACTTGCACACACTGGACCCCATTGGCCACGAGTAAGTACTGCATCTACAGCTACCTCACTCCTTAGGTCAGTGGAGGAAGAAAGGAGAGACGAGAACCCTGGATTGGATCCATTATCTCTATATCCATATAGAGATAAAGTCCAATCGGATTCGAATCCTTCTGACTCACCCACTGAACGGCTCAGAGTCTCACAAGTCCTTTGAATCATCAGTCAGTTGTTTCCTATGATATTCCACTAGAGGGCGCTCACTGAATCCCAAGAATCCACAGAATCCTTGGACTCATGAATCAAAACAGCTGAATCCCACCGTTCAGATGAATCAGCCAATACCCGTATGGTATACCACAAAAATCTAAGTAAATAAAGAGAAGGATTCGTGAATCACGAGTCACATAAAGAATCTGGTAATTTAACCCAGATGAATCTAGATTTGCTCATCTACCTAGAACGGTAGATCAGGTAGGGGGAAAAAAAACCCTCCTCCTTTGCATTTCTGTACTCCCTTCACAAGGTTATGAAATGTCACTACAAGTGTCCCAGCATCATTATTTAAAAACCGTATTAAATCTGGTCCAGTCTTGTGTATTGTCTTTGATTGTAGACGATAAAGACTTACAGTTAGAGCTGTGGTACATTTTTATCAGCGCAAGCACCGAAGCCCAAATCCAAGAAAATGGCATCATCATGGAGACCGAACTCTTCGAGGAGGTGATCGAGGTACCCATGGTGACCAAGCTGTCCCGTCAGGAGGGCGACGGAGAGGAAGCGGACGAGAGGAGGAAAACTCCACTGCTGGCGTTCAGTGAGAACGGAAGCACACACGACCTGAGCACATGGGACGAAGTCCAGCTCCATACAAGTGAGCCTTCATCGGCCTCATCCTCACTTTGTCTTGTAGTTGTTTTTTAGTTAATCCACCGGGTTATTAAACATCGTCGATAAATGAATACTTTATACACAGCATTTCAAAATGTCAAAGAATGACACACTATCAGGGTTTGTTTGTTAAGTAAGTAAAACCAACACATTTTTCATGCTGCTTGTTTTTAATTACATTCTCTGTCATTACAGGTGATGCCTGAAACCCTCAGAGAGCATGATGGGAAATGAGTGTGACTGATACCTGCTAGGTTTCTTCACCCTTTGCAATTTCTCCACATAGACACCTGGTTAAGGAGAAACTCCCTACTGTATAAGACCCTCTTTTAAAGTTTGGCGGCTCTCTAAACACTCATCTCTGTGCTTCCTCCAATGCAGACCCTTCCTTCTGAGCCCCTCCGCATCCTCTTTTACACTACAAAAGGAACACAGCTGATTAACTGATTAACAAGATCTTAGCACGGATGTAGAGAAGCAGGTGGATTCGAATCAGCTGTAAAGTCAGATCTAATACTTGAAGTTTTTGGGGTTTCGGTTGAGGTCGAATTCAGTGAAGTGATGACCACAATGAGGGCATTGTTTTTGACCAATGCCTTTAGAAATATTTAGAAGAAGGTGTGTAAATCAGGAACGGTGTTTAATGCACTGAAAACATCACGACTTTTACAAGAATGAAGAAGAAAGTATGAAGAAATTGTATTTTCCTACTTCTTTATAAAGCTTTAATATACATTCACTCTATTTAGACAGTGTTGCACTCGGGGTCTTAATAGAGATGCGGCAAAATAATAAGTAAAAAAAAGTGTGGAAATCTTTGCCCGAAACATGGCACATTTTTCTTTTTCTTTCTTTTTTTTTACACACCACCTTTTCTGAAAAATGTAAAATGGAGAAACTTTTGTCCAAGGAAGGTATGTTTCATCAAGAATATTTGTGTACCGTGTAATAGCTTTATATTAATTTATGTTCTCAGCTTAGATTTTTGAACTGATATCCTATTGAATGCACAAATTATTATTATTATTATTATTATTATTATTAATAAGATGCTCCAAAAACTGACAAATTTAATTGGTGGCACTTTTTTTGTAAGGAGATAGACATGTACCGTATTATTATTTTTTCCCCCCTTATAAGATAAAAATGCAAGCGTTGGCAATTTATTCTTTTTCAAATTATTTGACTTCAATTTTCAGATTACATTTTTTTTTTCTCCACCTCTGAGTGAAACCCCAATCTACAGTCTAATGTTTGGTTGCAGTTTCACTCAGGAGCAGAAACAGTAGAGTAGAGCGCATGATGACACCTTAATAATAAATAAAATAATAATAACAAATAATAACAAATAAAGCCAATAAAATGAAGAAAGTTGAAACGCTGCTATGTGTAACTTCCCTATGCCTTATCAGATCAGGAGACGTGTGTTTGGGGTTCAAGGGCTGATTATCACCCTCATCACTACATTTCATTTTACATTTAACAGCCAGTTTCAGATCTCTGAGACTTCATCTCGATTTGCTCAGTCTGTATAACTGCACAAGAACTGCTGGATTACAGTCCAGGTTCGCTTTAGCTCAGAGTGTTTGATTGACGGTGTATCCTGATGCTGTTGTAATGTAATGTAATGCAAAACTATTACAGAGCTAAGCTACTGTATAATGTGTTCGTTGGAAACGTAATGTAAATCTAAATTTGTGTGTACAGTCACTACAGATATAACTATATTGTACAAAGACAAGACAAGTATGACACTATCTGATGTAAAACTCTAACCTGGCATGTGTACCAGCTGGACAGAAAACTCCTCATATCCCAGACTCATCAGTAACGCTCAGTTCTAGTTCGGTAGAGTTTCTAAACTCTGCTCGTGCTTACAGTAGATATTTTTTTTCTGTCTTTATCCATGCTTGTTTTTCATCGTCTCTTTACAAATTCTTCATTCTCATTTCCATCTCCGTGACCTCTGTATAGCATGTAAAAAAAAAAAACACATATTAAAATCAATAAATAATTTCATTTGAACAAAAAACAAAAATGAAAAGTCTAAGTCTGTTTTATTTAATGTATAGTAAGAACTTGCTATTAACAATATATGATTATAACAATTATAACAATATAATTGTTATTAATATTACCGTTAACAATAGTTCCTGTTATGTTGCATATCAGCAATTTCCTGTTTTATTAGATGTTTTTTAAGATATAAGGGGAAAAGGGTATTAATTTTCATTAATACTCACACTTTAAACACTTTTATGCATCACACTTTAATTGTTTTTGTTGTTTTCTAGAAGAAAAAAAGTCAGAGCCGTCGACTCTAGTGACCAATACCACATAATGTAGTCATTCAGAAAGCATCTTCAAGAGAAAAGTACCCAGTAAAACTGAACTTGTGTTTGAAGCATTTTATTACAACTTTGAAGCGTCACTTGGATAATTAACCTCGCACAGTTGCGACCAATCACAAACCGTTTTTAATGAGAATTAAAAAATTCACATAAAACGTAAAAAATATTTTTTACTGAATTAATGAATGATCAAAGGGTAAAAAATTTTTTTTTTCTAAAGATGCAAATCATAATCAAATTCAAACAACATTTTGAAAACTTTTCCCACTCATTAACAAACTCATTTTGTTTTATTTTTACTAGACTGATCTTTTCCATATTTCTTTATTATTGATTTTCCTAATACTTTTGTTCATCTGCTCGTTCTACATTTTTACAGCATAGGGAGACGGGTTTTGGAGGATCTAGTAGACATTTACCTTACATCTAATTTACATCCATTTAAAGTGTTAGAATGGTATACTGCCAGCTTAACAGGAAAAGTTTCACTCTGTATTATCAATAAGGTTGTATTGTTAAAAAGGAGAGCTTTCACCGCACACTAGATGGGGTGACTCTAGACCCTGTTCCTAGATTAAGTCCTGGGCACTGGATATGCGAGTTCCTTCTCTTGCTTCCTCTGTGTGCATTCCATCTTATTCTGGATCATTTGACTTCTCAGGTTCTTGAAAAAGCAGATTGCTTTTGTTGCCAATATAAATTGCCAGGAAATCGGTCGTGTCAGAGCCAGCAACAAAACTTATAAGTCAGTGGAACTATTTCATTCTGTTAGCACTATTAAGTGATTAAACATACTTATTTAATAAATGTTGCATCAGTAAGTAAAGATGATGTGAAATTACTAGAATTGGGTTAAGTACTGACCAACATATGATTAAAACTTGGAAAGTTAGTGCTGAAACATTCATGGAAGAAATGTGGTTGGGGAAAAAGACTGCATTTACATCACCAACTCAATGACTCAATTTGGATTATTTCCCTGATGTGACACATTTTAGGGCACTTTAGATCTTTTTAGGGCTGTCTGAATTCAGTAACCTGATGTTTCTCACATCAGATCTCAGTCACTTTTATATGCTGTCCTAGATTGGATACATATCTGATACATGGTCATGTGACTTGGGCCAAATGGAAATTCATGTGACTTTTGGACACTGTGCATGTGCTTAGTCAGCACCGGCAGCACAGGGACTTCATAGCAATCTGTTGCTTAAAATAAATGCATGATCACACAAATATGAGGTGTTTTAACATGAGCGAAGATGTATCGATGTGCAGATTCTTCCTGTTTAAGAGGACAGACGTATCCACGTTAGAGTAATTATGAATGTGACCTGTCATTACATGCAAATTTGACCTGAATTAAAACAACAGATTTGAGCAATGTGACTTATAATGTAATGAGATCACTCAAATGCTTTGTAAAGTTGCATTGTAAAAACAACAACAAAAAAAAACCTAACATTATTAGAGTGAGAGGTATGTTTAAGAGTGAAAGCAAGAGCATTTCCATACACATGATGTGACAAGAACTCTGAAGATTGGAACTAAACAGCTGTGTGGCCATAAGAATATCATACTGCAATTCTGGTTCTGTAAGTAGCCCCATTTTGTTAAATGTGATTGGATTCTAGTATATTATACTGTACTGTAGTTGGAGCCACTATGATGTGCATTAGATGCAAATAAGAGCTAAAACTTGACTTAAGCAGTGTGGTTTATAGTCATAATAATTTAAAGCAATTATGAAGTTTTAAGTATAATCTTGTATTTTCCTTTATTTATTCCTACAGAACCGAGGCAGTACAGAGGAAGATGATGTTACGGAATGCCGCAGGCGTCTTTAGAGAGTTCACTGCAAACCACAAAAGAATATACTGTGGCAAGCAACAAGTCTGTACATTCACAGCTTAAGTTAATATTGTGTAAACATCAAAATCTACAGTGCATTAGGGTCACTTTGTCAAATACACACACTCACAAAAGTAAGTACACCCCTTTAATTTCAGCAAATGGTTTAGTATATCTTCTCTAAGGACAATACTTTAGAAATGAAACTTGAATATATTTTAGAGTAGTCGATGTGCAGCTTGTATAACAGTATAACAGTATAACATGCTCAGCTCTGCTGAATTCCAGGCCCAACTAATCCCAGTACAAATACACAGTTTAGCTTTTCTAATTAATATTTATTGGTGCAGGTGATTATAATTATTACATTTATGATTATTAAATCCGGCCCATAACTGTTCATACCATCACTTTTACTCAACATTTTAATGTCACTTATGGTGCTGGTTAAACTTCAGGCAGATATCTAAGTACTGCAAAAGTTTCATTCAATTCTGTCCAGCAGTCAATTTAAGACGTGCCCACAAGTTTCACGCACAATACGCTGACAAACCTTCTCATAACTTTCAACACTTTGATTTCATTTATGGTGAAAGGTTTAGCTTTCACAGTGTACGTAAGTAAGCCATTGGCTCTGTTGAGAGATGCGTACAGTATAGCGAAGGCCACCTCGAGGCAAAAGCGCTGAAGGAGTAAAGAAAATGTTAGATGCTGTGACATAATTTGGCTGGACAGACATACATACATCCAGTAATACAGACAGACAAACATACAGAAGGATTTTTTTCTGAGACTGGTTTCGGATCCACCAATGTACAGTATGAAATGTAAAGAAATAACTGAAAGAGAGAGATAAAACCTTTCTTTTATTTATATAGATTATTTGTGGACTCCACCCATGTATGATGCTCTTGTGACCTTAATATTATTATAGCCTCATACGGCGTATGCAGGACAAAAATAAAATCTGAAAATGAGACGGAAATGAGAAATGATCCCTCATAATGTATGGATTGTAAAAGGTGGTTTTTGAGCCCAGTAAATTTTGCCTATTAGAATGAGAAGATTTTACCTAAAAGGCTACTTTTTAAACTTTGCTTAATTAAAAGGATAAATGCATGTGAGTATTTTGTGTTTGTTATAATTAGAATTTAGCTGAAATATTGCAAAGAAATTCAAGAAACACAAATGTTTACTAGAATTGAGTACCCTTACTAAATATTTTAAGACTTCTTGGGTGACCATGCAACACAGAATGTTGGGGCAATGAAGAAAAGTGGTGGAAAACATGGAAAGCATCCCAGGAAATAAGTTTGGAGGAAGGAGCAAACCCACTGTTAATTTTGACATATTTACTGTTTTGAGTTGATTTTGCATTGCAAACATTTGACATACATTGGTTGCTAAGCAGTCTAGACTAGCGAGGTATCGACTTGCTAACTAAGCGGAGTTAGTACTGAGCTATGAAAATCTATTTTTTGATATGGATTAAAACATGAACTAAATAGATATCAGGTCTTTTTAAAAATGTATTTATTCAGTGTATCTTTGCCAGTCAGCAGGTTAGCTAGTTTTCCATACGCAGACATCAGAAAGCTAAAGAGAGTTAAAAGGCTCTTGGAAGTAGGCGTTTATTAAACTGTATTAATATAAATATATTTAAATTTTTTCTTCTTGTAGAATTTCAATCTATTGTTACATACTGCATAGGTGGGATAAGGTACAATGGCAGTGGTATTCACATGGTTTTGGAATGACATTTGTTAAAATGATTGAAGTCAACGAAAAACTGCTGTTTGTCCAGTAATTTATTGCATGTATAGCCAAACAGCCACCTGTTGCAACCAAATAAGTAATTTTCTTTTCCAAGTTAAATCTGTAAGTATAAATTCTATAAATATAAAAAAAATTATTAACACTTTCAAACAAAAAACACAATACATGCAATACCATTTTTAAATTGGAAATTTATTTTTAAATAAGGAATGCCCAGCAGCCAACTTCACTTTTTTTTTTTTTTTTTTTTTTTAATCAAATCCAACATGAGTTGCAGCATGAGATGCAACATTAACTGCAGTAACATCATATAAATAGGATAGCACCAAACTGTCAACAATCAGATGACATACATGAAAACATCAACTTTAGGGTCCTCAGATTTGTAAAGATTCCACTACAGCATCATGTGAAGACAGACCAATCTGCCATCATGATCAAAACAATTCAACGTGGGTAGTTTACGTGTGCAATGATGATATTAGACGCAAAATCGCTAGGCTGAAAGATTTTAAGTTGGTGGAAATTTAAGGAGACAGTTACTGTGGCTTAAAATATCAAACTTGTTCAGCTAACTACAAACTCATAAATACCAAAAGTTCTAAATACTCATCAAGGTCTCTTAATTTGAACTAATTGAAATTATTTAAATTACCAGTACTCAATATGACTTTGAGCATTAGGGTTTACAATGAACAAAAAATGGGACATGGCCTAAACGTGAGCACACGGCCAACAGTGAAACAACCCGCATTTTAAAAATGGCTTTGTTACCCTTTACAGACGTTACATTTTAATTAAATTGTTTCTCATCTCTTCTGGAATTACTTAGATCATGGCATGATGATGTGCTTTTTGAGATCCAGAGTTGTATTTTTGTATTTTTGTGTAATATGCTTGATGATCTAAATCATTTAAGTGGTACAAATATGCAAAAAAATAAACATTTAAAACAGGAAGGGGAAACATGAAAAAAAATCATTAAATATAACTGGGAACAGTGAGACTGTTATGAAGGAGAGCTGCATATAACCTAGAATGAGTAGTGCCTAAGGGAACATCTGGACCAATAATCCCAATCACGTCCCCTGGCGTGGTAAAGAGATGTTAAAACAGTATTGCCACAATTTTAACCGTTTTATGTATTTATTCCAGTAAAACACTGATAATAAAATGATCGTTGGAGATTGATGAATGTGGAGATTCATGTAGTTAATTAATGTATTTTAGCAAGCACTTTAATTTAGACCTAAAACCTGATAAAATTTTCAGCCAGAATGATTTAGAGCTGCTGTTATGGACCGTAAAAAAAAAAAAAAAATTAACAAAGTGACAGAAGTTTTATTTTATGATGTCAACAAGAAATAAGGAAGTGATAGTAGACGTGATCATTACTGAATCAGAGACAAATAATCAAACTAAAATAAAAGTCTGTTAATTATCATCAGTGCTGTTAAAGGGGAAATAATTGTAGTTGAAATAAGAATTCTTACCCATTTTCTTCTATATTTCTGAATTATGATCTGACGTAGTGACTGACAAAAACTGAATCAGTTGAATCAGTTAAATGAGGTTGCATTCCTTTTATTTACAAGATGACCATAATCTTGGAGTTTCTCTTTGTCATGCTCTTTTCATGCTATGCTTCACACAGCTGCATGTACAGTACACTACCACTCAGGTTAAAATCAACCACCGACACATACGTCAAACAACAAATGTTTTTTCTTTTTTTTTCCTCAGTGATGAGATTTTGAGATGTGAGTAACGGGAACTTCTTATATGCAATCGCTTTGCACCATGCGTCCTCGAGAGTCAAATCCCAGATGTCTTTACAGACACTGAGCACCAGTCCAACAGTGAACAGCAGGTCTGACAGAGCCAAGTTGAGAATGAAGATGCTGGTCAGTGATCTGAGCCTCATACAGTATACACTGATCACCACAACCAGGATGTTACCAAAGAGACTGAGGATGATCACAATTTTTCTGAAGATTGTGGGAAGAATAAGGTGTTTAATTACAGGTATGAGAGGTATGAACCTCTCATAATAAAATGTACTGTATACTCATCTTCATATGCTTCTGTAGTCTCCTTTGTCATGCTGGGTTCTGAAAAGCAAAGCAAGCATTACCATTCAAAAAGGAAAAAGAAAGAAAAAGAATGCAAAAACCCATGATGAGGTTGGAATCTGCTGCCATTAGGATGCCTGAGAGTCGCATGGCCCGGGGCCCTCAGGGGCCCCCACGCTGATCAACTTTTGCATGTCCTGGACTCAACTCAACAGGAAGTCAGGTATTTTGGGCCGTTTGCCAAAATGCACCCGATGGATTTTGATATACCCTTCCTAGGAAATTTATACGATCGCCACCAAACCGGGTCGCAAAATTTTAGAGGGATTTTTGATATCTTAAACGGGTCAGCCGTGATAATGTCTTAAACCTACGCTGAAAAGTGGTTAATAACCTTGTGTGGCATTATATTGAGTGACACTATATTCAGTGACACGTTCAGTGACATCATTGTACAGATGTACATACCACAAATGTTGACACCCAAACACACATCTCTCACGCACACACACACACTCATACAAACATACAGTACATGCACAAACACTCATCTCGCACACATACACACTCACATCCCTCTCTCTCACACACAGACATATACACGCATGCATGCATAAACACACACATACATCACACATGCACAGTCACATCATAAATTTTAACAACACTCATACACACACATCTCTCACACATATATTGTAAATGGATGTGGTGTGCCCGGGGTGGCGATGGAGAGGGGTGCTTGGGCCCACTCATCGTTGCTTGCAACTATATTTGAAATTTATTTCATTGTAGTTCATTAGCTTTTTCAAAAGTAATTAAAAATTTGAAGATTATGGTGATGGTGATGTAACATTAAAATAATTTAAAAAAAATTTATCACTCAAAATATGCATCGCAATGGCTGATGTGGGACACCCGCCAGCATGCGATTCATTGAGCTTTTCGAGCCCCGAGCTGCGTTCCATTCTGAAGTGTACTTCACAGGGTGCTCCCTACTCACTGCTCTTATTGCAGTACAAGTCGGTGAAGGGAACGTACCTCAACAAAACTCCATTATTCGGAACACCCTGCGTAGTCACCAGCGCTGATGTCACTTTCTCTATATTATTGATAATAAAAATAATAATAATAATAATTGATTAAAACTGTACCGAGATTTTAAATTTTTTTACAGATATAATTTTGATGATTTCTTGACTTAATTAAAGTTTAAATTAATTGTGTCATATTAATATGATTTACAATTATGTCATTGTCGATAATAATGATAACCAAAAATAAAAAAGTTAATATATTTTAACAGCTGACGCGATAAAAGGATGACGGCACACAAAAGCAGACGGTATTTTATTTCGGAAATACAGAAAGGACGGAGCTGCCCAGGGGTCATGTAATAAAAAAATTTATTTAAAAAAACGAGTGCGCGGATTAATAAATCATACGCACGGATTAATAATCCGAGGAGGACAAATAGATGTTGAGTATTTTATTTGAAAGTAAGAATTCGTTTTCTCTGTAGAAGTTCACTGATTACAAAAATGCACATATGCGCACTATAGTTTTTTATACATAGCATAAAGGTAAAAAAAAAAAACGATATATGTACTGTAGTGTTATCTTTTATTTATTATTTTTTAATTATATTATTATTATTATTATTATTATTATGTCAAAAGGGATATGCGGCTCCCGGTGAATTCTGTTCTGTAGGAAACGGCTCCAACTGGCTCTTTGAGTGTTCAAGGTTGCCGACCCCTGGACTAGACAATTTAAGAATGGAATTTTACAAAGAACAATATATGAAATTAATGGCTTTGTTGTTTGTGTGCAACAAATTTACTGACAGTAGTTTTATTGTATAATGTCAATAAGACTATACTGTAATAAATAAGTGAAAACATAACCTTAGCTGAATCAGAGATAAATAATCAAGTTTGTTAATTATCATCAATGCTATTAATGGTGCAATAATTCTTTTCTTTTTCTGATCTGATTCCTTTTCTTTTATTAACAGGATGACAACAGCTTACACATTGCTTCATGCAGCTGCATTTATACCACCACCCAGGTTAAGCCACCTGCTTCGACCAAGGTTTTTTTTTTTTTTTTTAGTGTTGAGGTTTTAACGTCTGAGTAACTGGAACCCCTTAGTAACTTCTTAGCACTAGTTGTGTGAAAGCTTTATGCATATACAGTAGACAAAAATAAATGCTGACTCGGCTGCATGAGATTATTATAATAAGACTCTTCCAGTGAAAATTTGCTTTAAGTCCCAATTATAAAGCTGTGCAAGACTTTCATAACCTTATTAAAATTACTTCGAAAGGCGAGTGAAGCTAGAGATAGGATGAGACTGTTTTGCTTGTGGATGAGGTAGTAAAATGTGAAGAAATAATAATTAAAGTAAAATTCTGCTGAATTCTTATAGTAGATCTAAAGATAAAATTAGTGAATGGATAGCAATTTGTGGAGGCATCAATGCCACATGTGAGTTTGATGCACATACCCCTGAGGAGTGTGAAAAATGGGGGTATGCAGTGTTAATGAAGTGCTGGATGGAATTTTCAGCTGATTTCAGACAATTTCAAAAAACATAAGATTAGATTTGACAATTGAGTATGCAGTATATTTACAGAACACATATACTAAATACATGCAGAATACATAAACACACACTGAATAGATGACCATGTTGCAATCATAACTACAGTACTTGAGTGTTAAAGAAGATGATGTTTTCAGTTCACGTGAGCCTCCTTCATGGAAACCAACAATATGCAAGATTTCACGCTGGCAGTGGGAATGAAGTCAATCTGTGATCTGTGCATGACTGGTGGTTCTGTAAGAGCAAAGTTTGATTTATTACTTCTGCTGGTACTAAAAAACATAAAGTAGCAAGCACCTTAGTTTCTATGGACACAGGGTATGAAATGTTGTAAATTATAAAATTTTTGTAAAAACTAATCCTTAATGCTCTCATATATTTTGGTGGAGGTAGGAGTTATTTCCTATTTTAAGTATGTTGATATATTGCTCTTACTCCTACTCCTAAAATTAGGACCAAAATTGCATCACTCTAATAATTTTTGGCAACTTACTGCAGGAGCGATTTCCTACTCCTAGATGCTTAGTAAATATGAGCCCTGTACTTACTTTACTGAGCCATATGTTGGCCATATTTACTGCCAAATAAAACACATGCACACGCGCACGCACGCACGCACGCACGCACGCACACACACACAAATGAAATTAACCTCCAAAGGTCTGCTGGACTCCTTAACAATTCTGAAGGTGACTGGATATGAACATTTGGATATGTGTACACTATTGTATGGTGGCTGAGAAGTGCAAACCAAAATAACAAAAACAAAAACAAAATAACTAATTTAAAAACAAAATAACAAAATGAAAACAAAACAACAAAACTGAAAAAAAAAAAAAAAATTCAAAATCAAAATAACAAAACCGAAAACAAAATAACAAAACCAAATACAATATAACAAATCCGAAAACACAACTACAGTACATATCCAGAAACAAAATACCAAATGAGAAAACACAATGACAATTCATTAGTGATGGGTCGTTCATGAACGATTCGTTCTTTTTGAACGGATCTTTAACATGACCCAGATGAACGAGTCGTCTCGGAGAGTGATTAGTTAATTTTCTACTGGGCGCGCATGCGCAAAGCAACACAAAACCTCCATATGTTATATACAGGAAACAGAAATGAGCAGTTACATTTGAGTCTTTTCGGTCGTTCATTCTTTTGTCACGTGACTCCCATAGACACTATGTGGTTCAAAAGTTCAAAGGCTTTTATTGTCATTTCAACCATATACAGTTAGTACACAGTGAAACGAAACAACGTTCCTCCAGGA
>JAQMYI010000015.1:22767332-22781704 GCA_030014275.1 Clariallabes melas
GCATTTTTTGGACGCCTTCAGCATTCCTTTACAATGTAGAAAGAAATAAAAATCAGGAACGATCATGGAGTTAGAAAATGGCCCCAAACTTTTGAACGGTAGTGTATATTTTTAATTAATAAATTGCTGAATTCAAACTCCATCTATACTTACCATTGACACAGGATGACATGCATTGTGATAAGAAACTGGACAACACTGTAAAACAATTAATTTAAACTTGCTTTAGAATATTGTGGTCTAAACTAATACATTTGCTTATCCATTATTACAACAATCTTAACAATGGCAACATCAGTTGTATTTAATTTTTATTATGTGTGAATGATTATTAAATAAATCTCTTTAATAAATGTTCTACTTTATATCATAGTTTACCCAATGAAACACCAAGACCCATTAGAGACATCTGTTAAACAGAGAAAAAGAACAATTGGCAGTTAAAACAACAACAGCAAGATCATATTTATATAATATATTTAAAAGTTTTTACCTTGAACCGCAGAGATCACCAAGCTATCTCTATGACAGTGTTAAACTCAGGGCTACTCAGTTCTTTGTGTTTTATTTGAAAACCAAATGCATGTTACAGGAAATGCAAATATCTTTTTAAAATACTTAAGCACATGATGGACATCATAATGCAAATAACATATACTATTTAATAATTTGTGTATTCTATTTACACACTGCTTGGCCCAAAAAATAGATTATCACTTAAATGAAGTTGCATCATAAAATATGAACAACAGAAATCAGAGCTGTTTAATAGTAAAAGTAAAAGCATTTCCACATAGTATATGACAAGAACTGACATAATTGATAATCAAATCACTGTTTTTCTATAAGAAAACCCTTGATAGTGAGACTAATCAGAAATAAAGTCTTTGCTTTACTAGAGAGCATAAAGAGTTTGGAGCCAGGGACAAAGGTCATGTGGTCCAATGAGTCCAAATTCACCCTATTCCAAAGTGATATGAAGGGAACACATGCACCCATTATGCATAGTGACCACTGTACAAGCCTCTGGAGGCAGTGTTATGATCTGGGGTTGCTTCAGTTGCTCAGGTCTAGGCTCAGCAATGTTATGTGGCAATAAATAATAAATAAATGTCAGCTGACAACCGGAATGTACTGAATGACCAGCCACCAATTGGTGATCCCCCTACCACCACCTTGTTTCACTGATGAAATACTCTACTCTACTCTACTCTACTCTACTCTACTCTACTCTACTCTACTCTACTATACTATAGGATGAACATTGGTAAAGTGAGATAGGTTTGGAAATCTTATGTTCTCTGTCACTTTTATCTTTAATGCCGCTTATAACATATGGTTTCAGAAAACTTAGGTTGTCTTTTATATCATTTAAAAATGGCAACTTAGAGCAAGAGAGGAAACCTGTTATAGTGGGACATCATTTGTTTTGTCTTTGGTCTACAATAAAAAACTATGAGGGATAATATATACAGAGATAATATAACAGAACACCGTTCTCCCTTTATTTCTCCATATAATCCCCTGCTACACTAATGCACTTATCTGTTTGTTTCAGCAGTGCTTGGATGCCATCAAGGTAGAAAATTTTCTCAGTACACCAGAGCCATGTTCTGGCTTCATGTGTGAAACACTGGCCTCCCAGGAACTCCTTTAATGGCCTAAACATGTGGAAATGGCTTGGATGGAGATCAGGACCCAGTTTGACTTGAACACCCTTTGTGTATAAATTGCAAGGGTAAAATACTTTGCTCTGAATATGAACTCACAGTTTGTTCAAGAAATGCATAATGTCCAGAGTATGATTGTTTTTTTTTTCTCTCTTTTTTGGGGGGGGCTAGCATGCTATCTGGATATGATGTTGCTAACTAAAATACTATATGTCTGTTATGCCAAAAGGTGTTTTTTTGGCAGGTGATGAAAGGGAGTTCACCCAGGGCACCATACACATTAGAACCTCCATTGTCGTCATGTTTTACTCCCTGTGTAAATGAAATGCAAATGAAATTCATAAATAATGCTTGATGCTAGCCGAGCAGTTTACTGGTCTTACAGTAGAGTTTGATTGGAATTCGAGTCATGGTACCTGCCAAAAAGGAATATATTTCAGTTTAAGAAAGGCCACACGTTGTAATGAAGCTCCTGGATTTACACTTATTTAAATTATAACGACTTACAAGAGAGAATGAGAATATAATAAGCCACATCCCTCCACATCCCTCTTATTTTAAATTGCTGCTGTAACCCTTATTTTGAATGATATTTGCACCATTGTAGGGAAAACAGTCAGCCAAAAGGAAATACGTTCACACAGCATTGTGCCAACAACAATTACTGAAAGGGAAAGAAATCCCATATGGTTTAAACTATATATATTCAATATGTTTCATTCATTCATTCATTCATTCATTCATTCATTCATTCATTCACTCACTCACTCACTTATTCATTTAATATTCTTTAATACACTGGGTTACAAGGTTACTATCTCAGTACCATTAATCAAACACTGTTGGAAAGAGTTGATTTTTTTTTTTTTTTTAGATTAACCCAAATATTGAAGAAACTATAAAGAAAACTATAAAGAAATAGCTAAATATTATGTAAAGAAAGGCATTTGTGGGCAACATCACCTAAACCACAACTTGTTTTGATTTATTTATTTTTTTTACTTAATTAAGTGTCATCTGTCATCATGCATAATTCCACAACAGACACGGATTATAAATGTGTAATATTATAAATTCCTACTTTTACAAGAGCTTTATACAGCCCATATGAAACAATGGTGAAACAGTTGTCACAGCCCTCCAACAGCTCAAGTTCCTTAGTCAGCTTTATCCTTTACTTCATAAACTCTCTCCGTAACATCTCATGAACATCCTGGTGCACTCATGACAAGCTGTGAATTTGTGCACCCATGACATTTGACAGTTCTAATGATTTAATAGCATCTCATAACATGTTTAATATTTAACCTGTTCTGAGTGCATTTCCTGAACAAATTGATGCAAAACAAATTAAGAAAATATTGTTGTGACATATGTGAGATTGGGCCTTTAATCTGAAATTTGTCTGAGAAAATCCCATGTGACATCTTTCAAAATGTGTTCCGTGTGGTCTATTGGGTCTGCGCCATAATAAGTTCCCCATAATTTCCCTTAAAGAAGAAAGGGGACTGAGCTCTTCTGGGTTATTTGTAGTCCACATTTGTCCACATTTGCTGTCACGTGTGTGTTGTATAGTGCTCAGTTCTTAGAATTAGCCAAATCCAGCATTTGGGTTAAATTTGCATTACTCAAATACATCCAGAGGTGGACTTGTGTTTTGGGATACTGGACATTTTCCTGGTGGGTCAGCACACCCTGGATTGCACCTTGGGGTTGATAAAGTTTAATTTAGTGATGTAATCATCTAGTTTATAAACTGTTACAAACTCCTCCCATGTAATTTTGGGCTGATCCCTCACTTATCCTTACCCCAGTCTTATTTTGTATTTCTTGCATTTGCAAATAATTGCTCCAAAAGTTGTCCCCTTCTCACCAAGCTCCTTTCTAATGGTCTTGTAGACCATTCCAGCCTTGTGCAGGTATACACTCTTGTCCCTGACATCCTTTGACAGGTCTTTGGTCTTGTCCATGGTGGTGTGTTTTGAATGGATGATAAAGATTCTGTGGACAGGTCCCTTTTACACATGTAATGAGTTGCTGTTAGGAGCACCTACTTACTGTAAATTAATCTGTGTTCCACATGAGCACATACCTGTAACCCGTCTATACTGTAGGAGCCAGAATTATTGTCAGTTGGTAGGGGATCAAATACATATTTTACTCACTGAAATGCAACTAAATTTATGACATTTATATAATGTTTTTTTTTTTCTGAAATTTTGAAATCCTTTAAAAACAAAAACTTATGGTAAAAATTACAGACCCTTTTCTTTGACCTTTTTCTTTTTAAGTGCGCAAACTTTTAAAATCAACAGGGGATCATATAGTTATTTTCCCCCACTGTAAGTTAGGCAGAGAGTTCTGTCAATGAAAACATATCTTTATTGTCCAGAGGAATTTCCGAAATTCTTAAAGGGAATGATGACACAATCATGATCTCCCACGGCACCCTTGTAGTGGAACTTAGACATTGTAGCCATAATTAATGATGTGACATTGGTGATCTTGCCACTTTTAATGATGATTTTAGGTGAGAACATTAGGCAGTTACTCTTGATGATCACACAAATTGAGGACAAGCAATGGAGGAAGAGCAGTGTGAAGACAATGCACAATGAGATGCCCACCAATCACCCACCATGATCCTGCATCAAACATGTACTGTAGTCAGGAATCCCTCTTATCCTTCAAAAATAAGCAAATGTGAAAGCAAATGTGGTTTCCACCAGTTCAGGGAACTGAAAACTGTCTGCCTCCTCAGGAATCAAACAATGACTGAGCTATTTGGGGATAATCCTCAATCCATAGGTGACACTAATTACACATGCAAAGGATTGAGTGAAGCCCTTTGATGGTTGACGGTGCAGCAAATGAGCGTACAGCTGCAGTACCATCAGGGAGGATTTATCACTGTCCAGCTGTTACTGATTGTGCTAGAAATTAAACAGAAAGAGCAGCTAAATGGGCTTTAGCAATGTTAGCTTTATAACCATGTGCAATCAAAAAGCTGCAATTATAATAATTTAGAGTGATCACCACATACTGTACAATCTGTCATCTTGCTTACGCATAATTGGTTGCAGATATGGGAAACCGGTCAGAGACAAGTTTCAAGTTGAGTTTGGGAGAATTGCTTGGGAGAATTGTTTCACAAATCTCAATGAGCTGCCCTGCTGTGCCTGGTGAGACAGATTCGAACCTAGAGTCAGGCTGTGAGGTGCTGGAAGTTGGAGCATGTTCCATATACTGCTTCACCAAATCATCTTGGTCTAACTCAGCACTGTGCACAAAACAGTTATCATGATCAGCATGCAGCTTTTCCTTTTCATCAGGTGAAAAAAGATCTGAGAAACAGTGGCAATACCATCCAAATGAGTCTGAAATGCACCAGTGTCAATTTCTACCAATTTTTTGTCTGAAGATACTGTTGCGTTTATTTAACGCATTCCTGTTCAAGTTTATCTCTGTTTCAGGTTCTATCTTCCACTAAGAGAGCATGCCACTGCCTGAACACTTTAACAGCAGCTTCAAGATTTTTGCACTGAATTAATTTATTTAAAGCAGTATCCAGAATCACTGGAACTGGTGATGATGTTATCACATGAATTGCTGAATTAGACAAAAACTGAGACCATCTCTGTCCCACCATAGTCAACAGGTATAAGGGCAGTGGCACCTTAATGTGTGAAGGCTCAGAATTACTGATTGGAAGGTCGGTGGACCCTGTCTGCTCTAGGGCCACTGTACACTTTCTGACCCTGTGCTCTGACCCTAGCCTACTAACAAAAAGCTGGGGTTTTATTGTGCAGTAATGTATACGTGACGCTTAAGGCTAAATTTGTTGTAAATCTTTCTAAAAATCCACCAAAATACTTTAGATGCACAGTAATCATGGGACTGAGAGCCATGGGTACCAGATAGGGGGAAATGGTTTATTGTGTGCACACAATGATAGCCTGGGCTGCTACCCCAGACCCTAGACCTGTACAGAGAAACCATACACTGAATATCAAGCTGGGAAAACATACTCAAGGACATAGATATCCATATACGTAAGCAAAAGGAAACAAGAACATTTATAAAAGCTACATTAACATGAACTATTCTTGAATTATTCACGTTTATTTTAGCTGGGATGGGCAAAAGCAATTTATTAACTGATCATCATCAATATTTGGATGATTGAAATCAATATGAAGTAAGTTTCTTATTGACAATAAATATTGAGGTCATTGGCTCTTCCACTGAATTCCATTGTCTTTTGCCCTTTACAAATGGACACATCTGCACTGCAGTATGCTGGTGTAGTAGTTAGCACTGTGGCCTCACACCTCCAGGGTCATGGGATTAATTCCCACCTCAGGTCTGTGTGCATGGAGTTTGCATGTTGTTCCTGTGCTTGGTGGGTTTTCTCTACACCAGTTTCCTTACACAGTCCAAAGATGAGCAGTAAGCTTGTGGCGTTTGTAAATGTGCTTATGTCCTCTACATTGGATTGGCACCACGTTTGGAGTGTACCTCGAGTACCTGAGATAGGGTCCATGCGCAAGTGACCCCGCACAGGATAGGCTGTATTATGCATGAACAAAAGGTTTCTGCAACCCCCCCGAACCCTCCCTTTTACACATACTCATTCACACACTATAAATAATTTAGCCTACCCTGACTGAAGAGATGATTCTAGACTCTATTGGGCCCCTATGTAAAAAAAAATCCCAAATTTATCACCATTATCTTATAAATAATAAATACGTTTGTCAGCCCTGGGTCCACAAGCAGTTGCCTGCCTTGCCTGTTGACAAGCATCACCTTTACCTGCCTGTCTTTGAACCGTGGGAGGAAACCTGAGGACCCGGAGGAAACCCAACAAGCACAGTGAGATGCAAACTCCATTCACATTAAACCCTTGACACTGGAGGTGAAGTGCTAACCGCTATGTGACCATGCCATCAAACAGCTCAAATGATTAAATGCAATAAGATGAAACAGCTCCTTGTGTTAACTATTTCAGGACTTATTCTGGACTCTGGACTTTATTATGCATGATGTATAATCATCTTAAAGGCACATTAAGTAACATTTTTTAACATTTTTACTTAAAGTATCCTTTAACTCAGACAGATCTCTTCATAAAAAAATAGTTTGTAAGACCTAAAACTAATTTAAGATGCACTTTAAATAATTTGTCTGCTTTCTTTTTATTGTTTCTCAACATTAGAATTAAAAAATTTTCTTTGGTCTTAGTCCTAACTTAGTCCTCGTGTATTGTTACTGGACCCCATAATTCTACTTGTATGATTAAAAAGGATGTATTGTCATGTATGTATAAGGTAACATCATGGAAAGACATATCAGGATAAATACAAGTGGTATGGAAAGAAAAAAAAAACATTAGGTTTTGTTCTAGCATTGATTTGCATAAAATATGCAGTGCAAGAAAAACAGCCAGCCAGGTGGAAATAACTTCATACAGCAAATGTCCAAAAGGGAACTACTGACCCCTACTGAGTTCTACCGATACACACTTGGTATGTGTTTGATCTATTTAGAACATCTTGTATCTAAAATCATTGGACCACATACTGTAGGTGAACTGTAACGACAGAGAGGTCAATAAGGAGGACACTGTCCAAAGTACGTCCCATTTATTCTGAGGAGGACCTTCAGTGGTACATTCAAACAACCTTGATGAACCAAAGAGCTCCACAGAATATCATTTCTGCCTGTGGCCATCAAACTACTGTATATAACTTTTCTTTCTGAGTGTTATACACTAGGAATATCAAACCAGAATTCCAATATAGACTTTCATGCCACATTTATACATCATCAATATTTTGGTCAATTCTTTTTCAATATTTTTTTTTCTCAGTGAAATAATCTAATGATTCTTATATTTTATTTTAGATTGCATTTTGAGCGACTGCAGCTTAGCAGTTTCCCTGAGGGGATCAATAAGGTATTTTGATTTTTTATTTGATTCTTATGGATTGAATTACTGACTGTAATCTATTACCGTTCACAAAGAGACCATAAGAGGCCCTGCTCTGAACAAATATTATTTAGGAGATACTGTACCTTGTTCTGAGCACAGCACTGATGCTGACAAGGCAGTCTGAGTAATTCACGTGCTATGAGTGTATAAATCTTGGCAACTTTATCTATCCTTATATCAATGTCAGGTTCTGTACAGGACCTCTCTTGGCAGAATGTTTTCAGCTGAGGGAGTTTCTCAACCTGACAGAAAGTGGCAACAAGCACTGGTCTAGCACTGCCACCCCTTTTTTTTTTTCTCTCAGATTAATGCTGCCATAATAGTCTGTTGTTATGCAACTCGTATTGCCAAATGTTCATGCAGTAGCATTTCAGAGAAAGTAAAAGAAGTATATAAGAATAAGCGAACACTTTTATAAGGATGACTACAGCAGGGGGCAGAGCTTTCTCTGACAGACACCCACAGAGTCATAGACGAGCCTGCTGTCATAACTCATCCCGCTGGCGTCCCTCCTTGCCCACTGCACAAAATGAACAGTACATTCAATTTAAATGTCCTTTACATGACTGTGAGCTTAACTCATTTTGTGCAGTAAAAGTGCTCTACTAATAGGAATACTTTTTAAACTACGTTGTATTTGCTCATTGGATCATATGATTTTTCCCAACATAAGGAAAGGGACAGACAATATTTATGTCAATATTTATGTCCATTTATTAAATTTGTAGACTCTATTTATTTTTTTAGACTTTAATTACTGGTCTGTGTCTGACCACTCACTCACTCACTCACTCACTCACTCACTCATTGTCTATACTGCTTTATCCTGTATACAGAGTCATGGGGGTCCTGAAGCCTATCCCAGGAAACTTAGGGTACAAGACCGGGTACACCCTGGACAGAGTGCCATCACAGGAGGTGCAAGGTGACAGGGCTAACCATTAAGTCACCATGCCACCTGTTCACTTTGACCATTTTTGTAAAAATTAAGGAAGTTTAGGGTATAAACTACGCCATGCTATAGAGTAGTAGGGTAAAAATTATTTAGTTTTGTTTTCTTCAATTGTCTAATGTGCAGCCATGTAGTTTCCAATAAAATATTTAAGAATTTACAAGCTAAATTGTTATTTAAATAAGTAATTAAATATCCTTTTCATTTATTTCTGGGCACCACCAGCCCCAAACAAATCAAGTTGCTGTTGTTATCTTGCGTTTGATTATTTTCCAGTAGCAACCTATCCTGATGTGTGTTTATACTTATACTTTAGTAATTTGCCAATGATTTAAATATTTGACTAAGATAAGTAGCTTTTTATCTTAGTGAACAAAACAAACGCGTAAAGCAGAACATGAGATTGGTACTGTAGGTCCAAGGCTTGCATGGCAGTGACCGATATATACTGTAGGTACAGAGTGTATGTATATTTTGCAGTGAGAATGTGGTCTAAACGTATTTTAAGATCATTCTGTGATAATGGATTGTAACCTGTGCTTAGTTCTGTGAAATGAAAAGTTTATTTAAATTAATAGGAAAAATATGTTGAAAATAATCAAATCAATTAAAAATAGGGCAAAATCTATGCAGACATCCGTCCTGTCATGGAAGAATCAATGTGACAAGGTGAACTTTTTTGGTTAAAAAAAAAAAAAAACTGTGGAGCTTCAGTTAGCAAAGTGATTTACTGTCCAAGCTGACCGTGTACTGATTATCACATGTATTTTTAATTTCTGCAAAGTTTTTTTTTTTATTAATACTTCACTATGATAGGATGGACATGTTAAACTTGACAACATAAAACTACACAATATGGATAAAATTTAGCAATACAAGTGTAAACACTTAATGTGTATTTAATGGATATAACTCTTAATGTATATTTGTAATGATATGTGTCTAAATGTTTGATCATTCATAATAAAAACTCAGAATTTCATTATCTTGCAATATGTTAGTGATATCAGTGTGATTTTGATGAGGACACCAAAGACACTTGACACCTGAACTCATAATGTATAAACCAGTTAGCTCTGACCGAGTGATCTGATTAGATGAGAGGCGTGCCACAGGTGATAATGGACAATAACATCACTTGTGGGTTTAACCGTATGTATCGCTCCGTCTCCCAGGTGTTCTACATTCGTTCATTACACTAACTGTCAGTCACAGCATGGGTGAAAGTAGGTCGGTACAGTCCACCTTACTGAGGAGAGAGCAGCTTCCTGCTAAAATCCTCATTCAAAACCAGTCGCAAAAGCACTTAAGCAAGAAAACACATCTGATAGCATTGTCATCTTAAACAACAACTTAAATAATTAATAACTGCTTGTAAGTTGTTTCAATTATTTTAAAATAATCTATTAATAAGCTACTTACTCAACGTAAACAAACACCTACTCCAATAGATATTAATTAGAAAAACTAAACTGAATATTTTTACTGGGATTAGTTCATATTTTCACAGCTGAAATAACAGCGCTGAAGTGGTATAAGTGAATTTTCTTTCAAAATTTGTATTCGATCTACTTTTTCGATTTCTCATCTGCGATTCAGTCTCTGATTACTAAACAGGGAGTTTATTTGGCTGACGATGAAAGAAGTACAACTTAGTGTAAACAAGTCGTAAGACACTTAAACTTCTAACATTTTATTTCTTTGGTTTAATAAGTTAGGCAGAGAGGTCTGCTGTACAGAAAGACAGTGTGTGTGTAAGTAAGTGTGATGTTACCTGAAATAATAATATCCCTGATTTCATTAAAGGTGGCAAAGTGGTGTAGTGGTTAGCACTGTTGCCTTGTACCTCCAGGTCATGGGTTTGATTCCTGCATCTGGTCTGTGTTTCATGATTAATTAGTAATGTTTGTATACGCCACACAATTTGGACTGTTAACAGTAACGCCTGGTGGCTGACGAGACATGAACACACACTTGTTTATGTGTAATGGCTTTATCAGTGATGCATTAATACAAAATGATTGTGATGCAGTCACAGGTGTGAGTACTGGGTGATGTCGATCCTAAACTATATAAATGGTGGAGCTGTAGATTTGATGGTGTTGGCATGGATGTACTGTATGAACTGACTCAGAGTTGAGATTTTTTTTTTTTTTAATTATTATTATCATTATTATTTTTTTTTCTCTCTGTGTTCACATCTCGGTGTGTTGTTGCTATGAGACATGCAGGCTTCAGCTTCGCAGCGCTCTGATTGGTTGTCACATTGGCACGCCCGAGCCAATCAGAGTGAATCCCGCTTCCCGTGCGTGTAATCCCGGTCCTGCAGTCTCCCCGTGCGCTTGCTTTATCTCTCGCCCCTCCCCTCTCGGTATTATCAGCGGCCTCTATTTTCACGCTCGGCGCGTCGCAGGTTTGGCCGTTAAATCCGCCGCGAGCGCCATGTTGATGCAGACGCGGGGAGCGATGGCGCATCGGGTCCGTGGCGAGGCGCCGGCTCGCGGCGGTGGAGAGACGCGCAGGGATTAGAGACGTCGCGCGGCGCAGCTCTGGGGATCGGAATGGGTCGGAAAGGCGGTCGTCTGCGCGCGGAACGGTGCGTGAGTCCTGTCGAGACACGTCGCGCGCAGGGCGGCCATGAGACGCGTCGGTTCCAGCGCGTGCGTCTCCGTCCCCCGAGCTCGTTCTGCAGGGCCGCGGATCATGCAACATGTCGATCTTTTAGCTGTGCACGGACAGTATTTGCTGTGTGCTGAACGTCTCATCACTTGTGCATGTTATTATTACTATTATTATTATTATTATTATTACTATTATTATTGCGCGCGCGATGATAATTTTGGAGCACGTATCATCCACCAAAGAGTTAGTAATGAACAAACCATGCTGCTTTATTTTGCTGCCCTTCTGCATGTGCACAAGTTTAATGAGCACTCATTTATGCACAGGACAAACAAACAGGTCTTGCATGGTAATTATTGTCTTTACAATGAATGCACCACTGAATTTTCTTGTGTGTGTATGTGTGTGTGTTATTCATGTAGATGGCTGTGGCAGAACGTATAAAGAGCAGCATCCTTCACCAGGTAACTCTGTTCTTAAGTACAAACTATACGTGTGGTTTATTTCTCATGTCAGCATCTGTGTGTGAGCCAACCTGCTGCATCAGCTCTGAGGATCTCAGGCTAGTGGTGGAGTCATTAAGATCATCCAGATCACCCTGTGTATCGATAATTGATCGGTGCTTTACTGTAGAGCGAGAGAAAATATACCATGTTTTTGCGCTGCATGGAAACAGAAATCGTGTCTGCTTCGAAACGAGTTACTCGATGTATTAAGCAATGTTGCTTATCTTTACTAATAAGCAATAAAATATATATAAAGTATATAGTTTCTACATTTGTGTATTTTATTTTATTTTTGGTGCATGTTATACTTGCATTGTCAGCAATAAAAAAGGAAGAAAAAAAAAAGCCTGCACAAATGTTTAGATTTAGATTTTTGTCTCATCATATTTGGGATAAAAGTGGGTGAAATTCTAAAGTTATCGTACTCCAACCAAAAACTCAGTCAATTAAATAAACAAATACATTAAATACAAATATAGTGAGTATTCACACAAACACGTGCACACAATTTGGGAACAGCAATTAGCCTAATCTGCATGTCTATCGAACCCGGAACCTGGAGGTGCAAGGCGACATTTCTACCCATTAAGCAGCTGTGCCACCTATTGCATACCTAATATAAAACTAACATGTAATAAAATTCCATATTAATAATGTATAAAGTCTTGTTATATAGCAGAGGCAAGTGATGTACAGTATAAAGGTTATTTCTGATGTTATAAACAGAGTAGTTTCTTTGGCTGTAGTATCTCATCCTAATCCTCCAGCTCCCCCTTGGGCATTGTTCAGTGTAAATGTCCCAGAGGGGCGGATTCTCACTCACAGTGATGCTCTGGGCAGTTGGTGCTACACTCTGCATGTTATTTTTAGAGTTGCATCAGGCAGTGCTACCAGTTAGAAGAATGCTTATACGATGTAGTTACAGAACAACCTGAGGATTCTGGAGTCTAAATAGAGTTGCTTCAGGCAAGTTGCAGAGACACTGTTGTGCCCTCTGTATGACTCGACAACTCTGTTATGCAAGTGAAATCCTTGGTGATGTGGACACTGAGGAATTTAAAGCTGTTGACTCTGTCTCTCTCTCTACTGCAGCATGTATGCTCCGGCTTGTTTCCTGTAGTTTACTGTTTTAGTTTCTACATTCAGGGAGAAATGTGTTTCTAAGAGAATCGTTAGCCAAATATTAATACTCTATATTGGAGATTAATTATGTTGATTAAATAGATTATTTTTTAAATTGATTTAGATGTTAAAATCTAGCTGTTCCTTTGTAATCCTACAGGTGGCACGCTAAAATATTCACACACTGGAAAGCAGCACATAAAAAATTAAATCGTGACCAGAATAACAAGGTACAGTAGCAGAGTGTTGTAGTGGTTAGGACTGTCGCCTTGCACCTCGAGGCTCCGGGTCTGTGTGCATGTTCTCCCCGTGCTTGGTGGGTTTCCTCTGTGTACCCCGGTTTCCTCCCACAGTCCAAAAACATGCAGATTAGGTTAATCGTTTATTTTATTTTATTTTTTTATTGCCCATAGTGTGTGTTCCCTGCAATGGATTGGCACCCTGCCCTGGTTGTACCCCACCTTAAGTCTCCTAGGATAGGCTCCGGGGACCCTCCGCGAGTCTGTATTCAGTATAAAGAGGTTGAGTGAGTGAGTGATCACAGTACAAATCGAATCAGCATCATCAATCGGAATTGTGATAATATCGTATCGTCCGTTCCTGGTGATTCTCAGCTCTGATATTTCTGGGCTGCTAGGTTTTAAGTTTTGAGTTGTGAATATGCCAACTCGCATCACAACTTTAGGCAGAAAATAAATCGGAATACACTGTGACTGGAAGGAGCTGGCAGCCATTCAGGGAAGAGAAACGGCAAAGTGAATTGCCAAGAGTGTAAAGAAAGGAATTGAGAGCGTATAAGATGAATAATCAGTGTGATGATAAAGGATGAAAATGAATTATGCTTTGAGATTTATTTCTGTCTTCACGTAAGGCTTGCTGATAGGAAGCTTGTTATCTGGTTGTGAAGATATTTTTATAATGTAATACAGAGGAAACGGTTGCAGATTATTATTATCCTGAACTTGGGCTGCAGCCAAAATTGCATACAACTGAGCTAAGTAGTCTGTATAGAGTTGCTTATATTAAAACTTATAGTTAAAACTTATATTACGTTGTGCAGTTTGGGATAGCCCCGAATTCTCTCCGAATATTCCAGGGCTGTACCGAAAGTAATGCAAAAGTGGGCATAATGTATTTTTATTATTGTTATTATTATTATTATTATTATTATTATTATTATTATTAATTGAATTTGAACCTTCTGTATAATATATTGTGCAAAAGTTAGAGGCACCTGCAAAAATTTTTTGTAGAGCAAGTATATCTTGAATAAAAAGAAAAAAAGAACTATAAACCTGAGTAAACCGTAAATAATGAAACAAAGACAGTAACGCTTCGAGGATATTTTAGGTACAATTTGCTCAGTTTTATAGGGAAATTAGCTACGTTTTTGCAAAGTATTTATTAGTATAGCTAAGTAATAATTAGCTAAGTTTTAATTTACTTAGATAATGTAGCCCCCCCACCCCCCCCAACACACACACACACACACACACACACACACA
>JAQMYI010000015.1:22781804-22795281 GCA_030014275.1 Clariallabes melas
ACCGGTCCTGCTGAGGACTTGGACTGTTGCACCTGCTGCTTTTGGCATGCAAAATCCAGCAGCTTCCTTAGTTTTGTCTGAAAAGTGGTCACTTATAAAATATATGCAAGTATTGTTTTGGCATACAATTATTTTTCTTTCAGTTTTAATGTGTATATGTTTGACTCAATAATAAAGTCATAAAAAATATTATAACAATAAAAAAAGAAATCCAAAGGAAAGTTTGTACTAAATAACACAGTCCTTTATGTCAGATGATAATAAAGTTATGCCGCTTTTGCATTACTTTCGGTACAGCCCTCACATTTGTTGCCATGAGATTAATCTGTATGGTGCAGCACAACACATCCTAGAACCTGCAACAGGACATGATCATTATCATCACAGAAGCTCCTTTTAGCAGATTGTTTCAGATTGGAGTTTAACCGTGAAATTTTGTCATTATATCACAGCTAACACACAGGCACTATATTGACACACTACAGTTTAGTGTGTATACAGGCACGGCTGTCTAGGCTTGGTCCTGGAATCTTTAGGAAGGCTGTTAATTAGTTGATTTGTTGAATCGTGTTTGTAGGATACAGTTTGGGATGTACAGTAGCCAAGTGCTCGAACCCACACATAATCTAGGGATGTAATCAAATACAAATACAGCGTTTGGAATGAACAGATAAAGAGATGCGGACAGAAGGAGTGCCGATAAGGCTCACTAGGCATCTGCAGGAGACTACAGGTGAGCTTCAGGAACCCAAGGGACACATGAAGTGGCACGAGCGAGAGGAGAAGGAGGATTATATTTATATAGGCACGAGGACGTAGTCTGTAATGAAGCTACAAGGGACAAATAAAGAGCAGTGCATTTACAGCATACAGACTAGAGTAACTGCGTACTATAATGTTTATTCGAAAATCTAACATGAACATGAGGTAGCTGAGGTTGATGAACTGTTCGAGCCAGAGTTCAGGATTATGTTTAAGCAGATAGAAAGGGAAAGAAATGGAAAGAACAAAGACAAAGAAAGAAGCGTGAAAGAAATCAAAAGAAGAAAAAGGTAGAAGGGAAATAAATAAAGAGAGGAAGAGAAATGAAAGGAAGAAAAGGAATGGACAGGAAGTAAAAGCAATAATAAAAAGGAAGAGAAAAGAAAGGAATGCAGGGAAATAAATGAAAGGAAGGAAGGGAAAGGAAGGTAATCGACAAAAAAGTAAGGAAGAGAAAGAAATGAATGAACGTAAAGGAAGAAAGAAAATGAATGGAAAGAAAAGGAAATTAAGGGAAGAAAGGGATAGAAAAGAAATGGACAGGAAATAAAGCGAGTACAATTAAGAAATGAAAGGAAAGAAGGGAGGAGGAAATGAAAATAAGGGAAAGGAAAGAAAACAGGGAAGCAAGAGGGAAAAAATGAAATGAAAGGAAGGCTTCTAATAAAGAAATGTAAGGAAGCAAGGGATAGAAAAGGAAGTTGTTGGAGGTTTGAAGCTGTTTAAAGATATTTGGAGAACTAAGCACATGGCTATGGAGAACTGCATGATGCTACATTCCAATATAAATATTTCAGCAAAACGCTGCTTCATCATTGTTATGGAAAAAAAAATCATCAGAATTTTAATCAACATTCTGATTACTGGAAATTATAGAAGTCATGAAATATTTGTCTTGGCTTTCATACGCACACAATCAAAATTTGCATAAAACCATATCCATGGAGACTGCTAGTAAGAACGCTGAGTAGCTGAAGAGTTCTCTTGACTATCCCCCCCCTCCCCCCATCCCCTTTGTCTCTCAGACGTCCTGATTGCAAGGAGGCTCGTCGGTCACTGTTGCCACGGCAGCGCCCGTGGAGGAAGAGAAGGAGCGGCTGTTGCGGTGGCGCCACGCTCTGCTGGAGGGGATGGAGTACCACAGCACGGGAACCCTGCCGCTCCTGGGCAGCCCGCGTTACTGTCCCGGTGCCAACAGTGCCAGCGGGTACCTCTGCCAGACGGGCCACTGCTGTGGGGAGACCGGCTGCTGCACCTATTACTATGAGCTTTGGTGTGAGTGCAGTTTATATTTACACATTGAACTCTTTCATCATTCAGTCATCAGAGAGCGACATGCCAGTCGATGGAGGCTCCCAGATGGAGTCGGTATTTTGGAACATGCTTAAAATGCATTCTGCCTTACATGGAGAAATACGTCAGCGAATAAGTAAATGTGATCTCCAGATTATATTTAGGACACAGTTTAACATGAACCAACCTACTCAAATTCTGTCAAATTTGCTTCTTTCAGATTCACGGAATAGTGACACATTAATGTGAGCATTAGGGCTATTTTAATAACAAAGGCATGATCGACCCACTCTCAACGAGCGCTTGCATCCTGTACAGAGTGGAAAGGTCTTCATCATCGAGCTTTTGTTCACTGTTCATCATCAAAAGTGACGAATTGGCGGTTTAAAGGAAAAATCCGCCCCTGAACGACTAATCTTAATCCTTAACTTCCACAGACGTCCATGTCTCACTTGACATGTGGTTCAGTTTTCACCATCGAATCCATTTGCTATATTACTTCTAATATGATGCTTCTACCTAAAGAGAGTGATGCATAGCTGGTTATCTCATAGATCGCTAATTATAAGGGGCGTTCAAGTCAAAGCAGGACTTTTACTTTTGCAGAATAAAAGAACACACCTGTATCTCTACGGTGTATAACCCGCACATGTCCCAGCGGTTCACTAGTGCTTGGATACAATCAAGGTTTTAGAAAGTGAATCGATGGCCTCCCAGACGCTCCTTTAATGATCCAAACATGTGCGTTCCACTCGCTGAATGTGAACAAACGGGACCGACTGCAGTGGGATCTGAGCCCAAAAATGTTGAAATGTTTTACAGCGGCTAAGAGTCTCATCACCGTACATTGCTTGAAGTCTTCTGTAATGTCAATCTGCATTCAATAACAAAAATCGACTCCATATTATCACCTGTTTTACTATACTCACACCCTCCTAACACATAGTATGACGGCAGATCAATCCCTGCCCTCTGTTATCACCCAAAGGTGAAGGGGTTACCTGGTTCCTCTCAAGGTTTCTTCTTATTTCCATCTTTGGGAGTTTTTCCTTGGCTTGCTCATCAGTGACAACTACATCTTTCCTCAAACTTTTTAAACACAGTTTTTTTTAATTCAGTAAAGCAGCTTTGTGTCACTGACCACTGTTAGCTCTATACAAACAAAACCCAATGAAAATGAATTCACAAGAAATTTCATCACAAGTCCCGGATTGACTTGAACGCCCCTCGTAGCTGAGCTGAATCTCGGCTATCAGTCATGTAACCACGTCGCATTCAAGGACTCCAGAGTTTAGCATTCGTACTCAACTCCACTATTCATCATTGGATTTCTCATTAGTTTGACATTGAACTTTAACGAGAATTGATCGGTGAAACAAGTTGCCCTTTTGCTTATCAGGGTTAAAAGGGAAACCTAATTGCTATTCCTTAGGGTTGAGATAGTACATTTCTCTCCTGTTGAAGGCCATTGTAGTTTTGGCAGTCATAGTGCAGTAATGTCTCCATGTGGCTTCTATTAAAACATTATTTAAAAAAAAATGATTTTGTTCTTATTTGAGAATAATGATGGAATCTTAATAATAAAGCAGATCAGTTGTTTTCAGAAGTTAAAAATAAACTACAGTACCTTATTACGAGTGTATTCTTGGTAGCTTCGTAGCTTGCTAAGATACTCCCTTGTTCTCTGGTGCGTCAATGGTTAATGATGAAATTATTGACTTTCTTTAGCAATTAGATTGTATTTATTTGATAATTAGACATTTTAATGGTATCCTTTTTTTCACTTTGCATTAAAGTAAGCTCTACATGATTTTTTGCTGGCACTATGTTTATGCGAGTGCGACATTAGCCTAGTAGTAATACTAAGAAAGTTAATAATTCGTCATGTACAGATTCGTCCTGAGAGTTGTTACTATAGCAACTAGCACTATTGACGAGCGTCTGTTATAGTAAATGAATCACCTTCTGACCAATCAGATAAGAGAATGAAAACAGAGCTTTAAACATTAGCAGGAAAAACTCAGTTTTAAAGAATATTTGTAATATCACACACTACGTAATTCAGTTCTGGCGCTGGAGTTGTTCACTTATTGTGCTGAATCTAATAAAGCCTTGTGTTCAAATCCATAGCAAAGTCAACATTTCTTGCAAATATAGTCGCTCTAAATCGGTAGGATCCATTATTGTTTTGTCTGCTGGCGTTCACCTCATTGTATAGTGTGTGTGTGTGTGTGTGTTGCAGGGTTTTGGCTCTTATGGAGCGTATTGATCCTGTTCAGCTGCTGCTGTGCGTATCGACACCGCCAGGCTAAACAGAGAGTCCAGCAGCAGCAGAGACAGAGAGAGATCAACCTGATGGCCTACCACGGAGCCTGCAGCTACCCGTCCTCCATGCTGGACCTCAGTACACACTCCTCTCTTTTATCATCCGCGCTCTCGTTCGCTTTCTTGGGTTCTGTCTCAAATGCTAGACGTCGCCTGTAAATAAAAAGCTAAACACATAGTGTCACCTGACACGCTTGTTCCAGTACTGCCGCTGTTCATTTGGCTCCAGAATAATCCGAATCATTTGATGTGGCTAGTCCATATGGACACTAGCATTTGTGACACGCCCGTTTTTGCGTCATCTTTCTGCCTCTTATCTGCTTGGGACAATACACCTGAACATGTTGTTTGTTGTTTTTGTTCTTGTTGTTGTTGTTTATGTCACTCGGCAGGTTTCCTCGCATCACTCAAACTGCCATCCTATGAGGAAGTAGCAGCACAGCCCAGCACCCCGCCCCCTCCCTACAGCTCGGTGGCTTACCCGCGAGGCTCCGCTCATCCCGGACCGAGTCACATGCTGTCCTCGCAGAGCTCGGACAACTACACCAGCTGCTCATGTGACTCCTGCTGCCCGTCTTCACCCTGTAGCTCCTCCCCTTCCTCCGCACAGCTCACAGACGAGACTGACACTAGCCACACCTCCACTCCGTCTCACAGCGAGTCGGTCCCCATTAACTCAGTCACTCATCATGCCGCAGAGCGACACCCTGAGACTCTAACGACTCCACCTCTTAACGAACCTGGCTCCACTTCTCCGGCAGAAGCAACGGAGGTGGACCTGCCAGACTCCGCCTCCCTGGACTGTAACGGCAACAGGACTGTTAAAACGGTCACGAATCCCACAGTTAACAACAACGTGATCAGTGACGCTGAAGAAAGCGCTAACTCGAACGAAACTGGTAAAAGCCGTAACTCAAATGACGTCAATAACCGCGGTGCCACTGAAAGCGCTAACGTACCTCAGCGTAACAACATTAATGATATAAGCAGCAAGACTCAAAGGTCCAACTTCAGTCCAACCAGAGATGATAAATCCACTGACTTCGATCTCTTTCATCCACCCAGCAGCATGCTTCAAAATACATCATACTCTCCCGTCGCCATCCACTCATCCTCTCCTCCATCCTGTTCTCCTTTGTCTCCGTCATCTCCTCCCCTCCCTCCTCCCTTATCCCCGATCTCCGACCCTCTTGGCGCTACCATCTCTGAGAAGCAGAGCTCCCCTGGGCAGTGGGTGGAGCCAACGCAGGCGCACCATTCAGCCCCTCGGCCACAGTCTCCGCCCAAACCTGCTGTCTTTTCCCCTGACTTCCTGGAGCCGGAGCGGCGCGATTCCGCAGTGTGCGATCTTGACGTGGACCAGACGCACTTCCAACAGCGACGCCTGACCGGAGACTCCGGCATCGAGGTCTGCCGCTGTCGGATCAGTCACGGAGGGGAGGAGGAAGAGGAGGAGGAGGAAGATGACGAGGGCGAAGACGGGGATCGTCCCGAGGATAAGCCTAACGGCGCCAAAAGTGACAACCTCCACGACAGCGCCGACTGCTCCGTCCGCGCCCAGCTGTCCCCTTCTGAGCTAGGAGACACGTGCGGATCGGGCTCAGCCACACCTGCGCGCAGCGACGCAGTCGTTATAGCCATGGAAACCGTTTGACGGACAGGCGTCGCGTTGAAATCCGGCGCTGTGCGTCAGCGGCGCTAAGAGAGAGAGAGCCTTCGGCTGCGCGGAGTGGATTGCCTTTTAGTCCGAGTCTAATCTAGCCGTGCTGTTGCGTTAGGACTGACGTTGTAGGGTGGTGAAAAGTGATTTAATAGCATAGCATAGGAAGGTCTCTCTTTCTGTCCCTCTTACACCGTCTCTCTCTCTCTCTCTCTGTTATAGGATAAATGTCCTCAGTTCTCCAGCGCCTCAGAGAGACCATTGTTAGAGCTACAGTACAGACTCTGCCCTAACACACGCTCACACACTCACACACTCAAACAAAGAGTAACCTTTGTGTACAACAATGTCTGGGACGGTGACCTGGTGGTTCAACAATACCACGTCCCCCTGTGAACACTTCTGTACTCAGTAGCACACGCAACAACTCGGCCTTTCTCTCGTTTCTCGGCTTGCAGTGTCGTACACATCGATAGACCTTGAAGCTGCTTAAAACCGTTCGGGAGTAAAGATGCAATAACACACTCGAACTTACACACACACACGCACGCACACACACATCTGTCCTGTGTGCCTCTGGGTAACATAGTTCACACCAGGTCAGGCAGCCATTTTGTGCTTGATGTTAACCGGAGCTTATCAGCCGAATGTAGGTTTTTCACTGGTTCACGCAAAGCAACAGTCTCTCTCTCTTTCCACACACACACACACACACACACACACACATATCAGAAACACCAGACTGCTTTCTTCTTGCTTTCCCAGAGTTTCAGAACACCAGCTTGGCCGAACAAATGCTGCACCTCAACCATGGAAGTAGAAAAAAAAAAAGACAAACCTCAGGACATTGTTTTTTTTTGTTTGTTTGTTTGTTTGTTTTTTGTTTTTTCGTTCTTAACTCTTATTAGAGTTTATTTTTCCGACGTCTAAATGTGGAACACACGGAAACAGCATTGCTCATTGGCGACGCAAAAGCAGCCTAAAGACTCTCGGAAACTGCTGTCCGACCGAAACAAATATCGATATCGGAACTACACGTACGAATAAATATATATGTAGGTGCAGATTATATATAGACATAAATATATATATGCTCTCTGTGAAACGATATATTTTCTAAGCATGCCATGTCATTTGGAGTGCAGCGCTAGAAGCCGGTGTAAAAAAGAAAAAAAGAGGAAAAAAAATTAATCTGCGGCTGGGAGATTGTGTGTGTGTGTGTGTGTGTGTGCGTCGATTCTAGTGTTCCTATGGCATCAGTACCGAGTTACACTTACGTTAATTACTATGGCGTTCCCATGGTGCTGCGGTGGCGTTACCATGACAACCTTCTTTAGTCTGAGCAATAGAGTATGTTTGATGTCCCTGTGAGATTGTGAAAGGTGTGAAAATGTTATTCTAAACGACTTTACCACTAAACGAGTCAAATCAAACATCTGGCTCTGTCATTTGTGTGTGCGTGTGTGTAGTAGACAAAAGTGTGTGAGAGTGTACATACTAATTTACTACATTATAATACCTACAGATTTGTTTATTTTTTTAAATATGCAAATTTCTAACATTAAGTAGTTCTAAAATTATGTAACTTTCTGGGGTAAATCTAGTAATTATTTTTGCAACCAGCTGAGGTTTTGTGGTGAGCATATGCGCAAGGGATTAGTGCCTTTGGAAAAGTTCTTTTCAGCCGGGTTTATATAAAAAAAATAATAATAATAAATAACTTTTTTGTCAAAAAATACTAAAGTACTAAAACTTTGTCAGTGGAATTTAGTAAATGAAATGATCGATTTTGTACAGCGCGGTAATCTCCGCGGATAAAGACTAGTTTGAAAAACAGTGAAGTAATCCATTAATCACTTAAACCTCCAGCTTATTCATTCATCACTTCATTTTAAAAATTGGTCATTATGAAATGTAGATTTTACAATGTATATACGAGTGGTGTTCGAGTCAAACCGGGACTTTTCTGCTGAATGAATGCGTACATCAAACTTCACGCGTAGTACGGTGTTGAGACTTTTAGCTGCAGTAAAATATTTGAATAGTGCAAACGTTTTAAAGAAAGCCGTACGTCCGTGAATGACGATCCTGGCTGAGGTGGTTTGGAGCCACCTCTTGCTATGAACACCTAGTGAGTGGGAAGTCTGATCCTTCAAAGATCTGTCTGTAGGAGCTGTATACATAATCATACACCAATACCACTTGCACGTTACAGGAATGGAACGTCTGAGAGTTATCGCTAAATCCCCTGTACAGTCCTGACCTCGCTCCACATGTTTCAGACCTTAAAGGAGTTCTTAGGAGGCCAGGGTTTCATAATTGAAGCAGGCAGTGTGATTACGGCTCTGGAGTCCTGAGAAAACTTTCTATCTTAAAGGTATCGAAGCACTGGTGTAATGCTGGGATAAGTGCACTAGTGAAGCAGGGGATTATGTAGAGAAATAAAAAGACTTTTTAATATAGTCATAACTGTGTTATGTTGTTTTATACAAGAAAAAAGTCCCGGTTTGACTTGAACGTGCCTTGTATAAATAAGATGACTTTACTATAGCTTAAGGGTTAGGTTAAACTCTTGGAAACAATAACCACCTACATTTGGGAATTTTCCTCAGGATCAATAAAGTATCTATTTATTTGTCTATATTAAAGTATAGGTACAGTAATGGGACAAAAACAGTTAACTTTCTTCATATTTAAACTTTTCTCAATTACAAGAAAGTATTTATTTTCCAAATCCAAGTTCAATCTCTTTTCCCCCACCGGATCTGATATCTAATATATTTTCTCAAAAATCCAATTAACCAGTTTTTTCTGGTATCTCTTCAAATTTTGTCTTTTGATCATTCTGATTCACAAACATCACTTTTCCAACCAGAAATACTACAGACTACAGGAAAAAAAATCTCTATAAGTAAAAATTAAAATTAAAAATTACATAATGAAAAAAAACCTCAGAACTTCTGGCTTTACTGACTTGTTTATAAGCTTCTTGCTTTCTTTATTAATTTTGCATATTGTAGCATATAGAATAACCAGATGACACCTAGAAAGAAATATTATAGATATAGATAGTTATATCATCGCGGCCATGCTTATGGTCCTCGCTGCGGTTTCACTGTGACCGTGTAGCGCCGTGGTTGAAGCACGACTCCAGAACACCCGCGCAGGTCAGGCAGGGAACCGCCACAAGGGACGCTGAAATGGAACTTCTGCAGAAGACTGCTGAGGAACAGGAAGAGCTCGATCCGGGCCAACGATTCACCCACACACACTCTGGGCCCTGCCCCAAAGGGAAGGTAACTGTTTGGAGTTATCTTCTTACCCATGCCATCCAGGAACCTGTCTGAGATGGGGGGATACGGGGAAGAAATGCAACTGTATATACACACACACAATATAAGTCATAATTCTCATGGATGAAATTTGGGCATCAAATAATATAAATAAAGCTTAAAAAAATATTTTATAATTCCAAACTGCTAGATTTGTAGACAGTGTGTGAGCTGTGCACCTGGTATGAACTGGTCAGGTTTTTCCCAGTGTTTGGGGTCATGGTGGATTCCCCAGATATTCACCAAGACTCTTGCTCCCTTTGGAACATCATGACCTCCTAAACTGCATGGAACAACAGAACAAGAAATTTGCTATTATAAAGTTTAGTACAGATGAACAGAATATAACAGCAACATTTAGCTTTTTCTACACTGTGAAACATTTTTATTTTGCAGTAAATTGCTGCCAGCAATAATTGTTAGCATAAATCACTGTAAAAAGTCTTTAATTGAGTCAATACAATAATTTCTAGCTCTGTATTAATGCAAACAATTAATACATTGATTTGGATTAAGCAAATTTGGATTAAGCTTATTTTCCAAGTAAAGTCAGTAACCAGTAATTTGCTAGACTTTCAGGATCTGCCAAAACAATTACTTTTAATATATATATATTTTTTTAAATCTCTAAACATCCCAGTATTTGATTAGATTTTTAATGTGAGTGGTTGGATTTGGATTTGCATTCCTGTCTTATCTGTATCTCTGCATCACCATGGTGACCAGAAGTTTTCCCTCTTTGGTGGCAGTAGTGATCTCTGCGGCATTGCCATGGTTACCTGGTGTCCTGCATAGCAACATGGGGGATGAGGATAGGACTGGCAGGGCGAATTCTCATAACCTCACACAACACGCTCTCCAGGAATGGCAGACTGGTCCTGTCACTCAGAGAAGGGTGTCGCTCCCTGCCCACACACTCGTCCAGCTCAGCATGAAGACGTTCTTGCACCTTCAGCAGGGCAGCAAGAACACAGTGTCCTTAGGACAAAACATTTAGGCATTGGGTCTAAAAACTGTCCACGTGTGCGTTTTATACTTCTGGATAGTGCAGTAAGAACGCTACGGTCCAGAGTAAAGTGGTGGACGTGGTTTCTACTCCGGCTCCAAACGCGTCCGCTGCTGTCATCAAAATGTGATCTTCGGTGACACCACTCTCACCACCTGATCCACTCAGGAGGGCATCTAGGAGGTCACGTGGTTCTCCTGGTGTAACGGTCAGCTGCCAGGATTAATACAGAGACAAATTGAATGCATTGAAGATCTAAATATGAGTAGTGCTTGAATACCAGGAACAACAGATGAAATTTAGCTTATAGCTAATTCTGGTAAGGCTGAGGGCCTTGCATTGTCCCTGTTAAATAAACAAATAAATAAATAAATAAATAAATAAATTGAATTTTTTATATCTATAAACAGTTCTGGCCAAAGACAAATGTTGAAACCTTCACTTTTTCCACATGTTGTAGAGGTTAGAAGTTACATGATTTCGAGATCCAATTTGCCATTTTCCAGTTGGGTTTCCAATAATCATTAAAAAATAAAGTTACAGATTGGTTTAACGATGCAGCACACCAAATTCCCACTTGATTGGACTTTGTGTTTAATGAATGCCCCATCTTAAAATCTTGCCCGTAAAATACCCTTCAGGTTTCATGCAAACTCATGAGTTACTGCTGTTTAAAAGAAATAGGACTATAGGAGGGAAATGTAAAATACTCTTGGCGAGAAAAAGATCTCTAATTGCTCCAATGTGTGGGTGATGATTCGCACTTTACCTTGTGCTCTTCCAGTTTTGTGGTCAGTAATTTGTCTCTGATATACACACACTCTCTCAGTCTTGCCAAGTCTTTATTGGGAAAAATCTGTGAAAATATGTACTTAAGTATGTACATTTAGAACACATTACAACACATTCGCTTTAATACAAACAATATACACCAACCAGCAATAACATTAAAAACCACCTAGGTTTTGGGTTCCTCTGGTGCCACCAGGGCGGCTCTGGCACCTTGGGGTATGGCTTCACTGGGTGTCTGGGGATGTCCAGTGGTGTCTGGCACCAGGCTGTTGACAGTGTGGGTCCCTTGGGTGCTGTGGGTTGCCGGATGGGGCCTATGTGGATTGGACTTGTTTGTTCAGTCCATCGATTGGGATCTGAGAAGTTTGGAGGCTGCATCAGCCGTATCTTTACCTGCTGGGTCCTGTGTGGGGTGGGCTGTAGTTCACTGAGTGGTCTAGTGTGTGTCTATTTTGGCCAGGATTTACTTTTTTCTGCGCTTTGTCCTGCATTGTCTGTCTGTCTGTCTATCTATCTATCTATCTATCTATCTATCTATCTATCTATCTATCTATCTATCTATCTACTTACTTAGCATACTGTATGAACCAAATGAACTATAAAACGTCCGTGACTAATTATATCCAATAGTAGGTAATCAACATAGCAAAATATGTTTACATAAGTCTTACAGTAGCTTATTAAATGCATATTATTATAAAGCTATAACATACTGCACCTACATACCATTCTTTATGTTTTGCTCATTTATCTTGCACTTTTCTTTTTTTCCACTCTTTTTTGCAAACTAGACACCTGTTGACTTTGCACATGTCTTCTTTTTTTTTTTAATTATTATTATTTGCCAAGCATCCATACATTAATCACCTCAAATTGAGAGTTAAGACTAAATGCAACATGTTTGTGGAACTATATACAGTAGTACCATGCATATTCACAAAATTATGAATGAATTGTGGCTTAGTTGGTAGCACTTCATAGTTTGACTCATCTTCTATCTTCTATACCGCTTTATCCTGTATTCAGGGTCGCGGGGGCCTGGAGCCTATCCCAGAAAGCTTAGGGCACGAGGCGGGGTACACCCTGGACAGGGTCATAGTTTGACTGGTTTTGCTAATTGCATAGCTGCACAAAATTAGCGATGCACTCAGATATCCAAATTCGACGATGTTCACAGATGGTGTTGGCTGAGTTCGTCTGGTGTGTTGAATCAATTTTGTGCTGGATTTATGTTCCTTGTTTGCTGTCTGATTCAAGTTAACAGGTGACTACAGTTTTGGGAAATAGAAGTGGAATAATACTTAACTGTGTTTGACTGATGGCACTTAGTAACTCAGTGAAAGTATCTATCCAGTGACGGAAATTTCAAAGCACTTTTTGTAAGTGCCTGTTCTGCCAAATGCCTAAATGTAATTTTACATAACATCACCATAACATGCACGCATAGTGTGTACAGTAAGTACTGAAAAACAATCTTCTCTTTGAGTAGTTAGTAGCTGGCTAAAAATGGATGTTAAATCAGTTAAGTGCTGTAGGTGTATAACTTTGATAACAGTTTTAGCTCCAAACCTGTAACCAAGGAAAGATATCCACCAGGTTTCCACGTGCAATAGTCTGGACAATACCATCATTGTAGTCTATGACTTGCTGGAGCTCAGGGTCATGGGGGTCATAGGTCGACCCAAAAACCAGTCTGCACACCACGTTGGTGACGGCTCGCATTATGATTGGCGCCATATCCACATCCTGCCCCCTGCAGGCCTGCAGGTCCGAACACAGGTTATCTGCAGCATCCAGTACTGCAAACATGCAACCATGACATACAGTACGTACAGTATGAATCTAGAAAGTGGATGTATAAAATACACAACATGTATTATTTATGCAATAGGTATTTGTGGTTAAAATATTTTATAAAATTTATTTTTAAATAAATATATGAACTTTTTGGCATGCATTAAAAAGAATATTTTTCTTTTTAAATACCGGTATATATTTGTTTATTATTGTATATCATGAGTAACTACATTGCCTTGCAGACATTTCACAACACTAAAAGTAACAATAAAAGTAGCAATAAACATGCCAGGATGTTCTGTCACTGTTAATTCATTTCCTATAACAGCATGACCCATCATGTTTTATTCCTTAACTGGAAATGACTATATCAATATATCAATGTATTTTGTTTACTACTATTGAGAAAAAAGAGTATGATGTGCACTTATCATTTACTTTTGTGTGTGTGTGTGTGTGTGTGTGTGTGTGTGTGTGTGTGTGTGTGTGTGTGTGTGTGTGTGTGTGTGT
>JAQMYI010000015.1:22842160-22853512 GCA_030014275.1 Clariallabes melas
AGAAGACTCAAAGATATATCGCGCGGAAACACAGTTGCGCACTTCATTGAGAACTCATTTGGATTATGATTAAATTATGATTTGTTTTGGCGTCGGACCAGATTTAACCGTATTTGAGTCCGGATGCGGACCGGAGTCCGCCTATTGAGTACCCCAGCTATAGAATAATGTAGTTAGTGTTTAGATTAACTGGCAAAAGAGAGAGAGAGAGAGAGAGAGCGTGAGTCCAAAACCGGTCCTTTTCCATCAGAGATTAGGACTGTAATTTCCTGGACTCCTGGCGACAGAGATGTTGGCCCTACACTCAATATTCGGAGACGGATAAATGTTTTATTGTTATTGATTTTATTAGATTGATGGCAGTAGAGCAGGTTGCACTGCAGCATACGGCTACTGGAGTTCAGTCTTGAGCTCTTGTAGTGTTTTTGTTTGGTTTTGTCTGGTCTCTCGCTGTGTTTTCATGAACTCCCTTAACAGAGGCCTATAGGGAATTTATTACTTTAACCAGCGCTGTTTTATTATTATTATTATTATTATTATGACTTATAAACCCTGACAGATTTTACGTACGTATGTGATTCCTGCCACACTATTGTAGGATGATTAGGATAGAGTCTGATAATGGTATATTTCAATAGCTGAGATTAGTCCACGTCAGGGTCTTCATCATGAAATTGTGATGTACAAGTATTACATTATTTGCCAGGATAAAGTGTGAATGTCTTTCATGAATTGTGTGTGTGTATTCCACAGGGAGGAGATTTGTTCGATGCCATCACCTCTTCCACAAAATACACCGAGAGAGACGCCAGCGCCATGGTGTACAACCTGACCGGAGCTCTCAAATACCTGCACCGCATGAGCATAGTGCACAGAGACATTAAACCAGAGAACCTACTGGTACACACACACACACACACACACACACACACACACACACATACTGTATATACAGTACCGCACTGGTACACATGGAATCTGTACACCAGAAAGGATATGTATCACTCTCATCATAAAACAGACAGCACTAATCCAGTGTAAACGTTGTGTGTCTCTTTGTGTGTGTAGGTGTGTGAATATCCTGATGGCACCAAGTCTCTGAAGTTGGGAGATTTCGGTCTGGCCACTGTAGTGGAGGGGCCGCTTTATACTGTGTGTGGAACACCCACCTACGTTGCACCTGAGATTATCGCAGAAACAGGGTACAACTCTGAGTGTGTGTGTGTGTGTGTGTGACTAATTTTAATTTTACAGACATGATTTTCACAATGGATCACAATGTATATCATTTATTTGTAAGATACTGTACATGGAGTACAGACATAATAATGACACTATGTGTGTGTGTGTGTGAGACAGGTATGGTTTAAAAGTTGATATCTGGGCGGCTGGTGTGATCACATACATCCTCCTGTGTGGTTTTCCTCCGTTCCGGAGTGAGAGGAACCAGCAGGAGGAGCTGTTTGAACAGATCTTACGCGGCCGACTGGAGTTTCCCTCCCCTTACTGGGACAACATCAGTGCCAGTGCCAAGGTCGGTAACTTACACACACTGACACTAACATTAACACACACCAACGATAACTCTACTCGAACATACCAACACATCTTATCTGTGAAAATTTCACACTACGGATTAAATATTGAATATTTAATGAAACAAAAACTGATACCGTTGTTAAACATACTATTGAAACGTGTACAACTTGAAAACAACTTTATTCATACATTTCCTTTCATGTAGTTGATTATAATGATAATTGATTTAAGATGTACAGAGTTTTATTTATTTATTTATTTTTTAACAGATTACTAGCCTATTTAATAATAAGGATTTCCTGATTAAATTGAAATGTTACAGGGTGGTTGTGGGATTTGAACCTGGGATCTTCCAAACCATAGTCCAATCCCTTAACCACTGAGCTACCCCAACCCTACACTGACGCACACACCACACTGACAATCAAACACTAACACAACAGTTAACAAAAGTTTTTTTTTTTTATTATTATTATTTATTTTATTCATGTTTCTTCACAGGATCTGATTGGTAAGATGCTGCAAGTAAACGTGAGTGCACGCTACACGGCAGAGGAGGTTCTGTTCCACCCGTGGGTCCTGGTGAGTCACACACACATACACACACACGAACGTGCCTTTGCCTCTAGCCCTTGTTTTACACTAACTATGATGCTGGCGTGTGTATTCTCAGGACGACACCATACTGGAGAACAATGTGACATGTGAGACATCGGAGGCAGTGAGCACCGGACACACACCGGACACTACCGCGACAGACACACAGGTGAAACAACTAACATAGTGATATTTTAAGAATTTATCCCAGCTAAAGACAATACAGCTCAATAACATGTTTTTTTTGTGTTTTGATTTCATTACAGTTGGATGAGCTGCAAGGTAACGGTGAGTGCTAAAACTGTCCTCAAAACCGATCACGTCGCAAAGTTTATTCTGAATTTAACAGTACTTTTTCTGTGCATTGTACTGTAGAGCAAAGCCCAAGGTAGACAACAGGAGGACCAACAGACAAGAAGACCCAAAGGAATACTTAATCCAGAAATAAGCGCGTACTAGCTTTTATTTTATAGCTACGGGCCATATGCAGGGTTGAGTTAAATCCATGTAGTACCATAGCAAGAAACTTGCACCCAAAGACCGTTTGGTCCTTTTTATCATTTAGAAACCTTTTCTTGCTTGTAAAATGTTCCATCATATTACAGAAGCAAGAAAAAAACCCAGTTTCTTCTTTCTTTCCAGTCCTTATTTTCTAGCCCAATTTCTTTAAAGGCTTGTGTTTAAACAAGCAGTTTTTTTTATTTTATTTTACAAAAAGATCCCTATACAATTACCCAAGTGTGAATATAATGAACTTGACTCTGGATATGGTCCAGCGTGAGCATTTGTCGGGTGAGGTACACCTTCAGCGCTTGATTCTCGACTAGATCGACAGTAAATCCACAGAGCTGTGATTAATTCCACCAGACCAGCAAGACCTCTCTCTCTCTCTCTCTCTCATTCTCACATTCTTCTGACCTTGTCCTGTCAGCTCCTACACCCAGCTGAACTAATGCCTTTTCCCCCATTAATTTTCCTGCTACCCTTTTTTTTTTTTTTTTTTTTGGGAAGAGGTGAATAATTAGAGGACTGCAACAAATTGCACAACATCAATATGGCAAAGACCAACACAAGACCAGAACCTGTATTCTCCAGTCTCACGTCTACGAAGGCACCTGATGTGTGACAGCTCGCAGCTTCTCCAAACAAACCAGCAACCTCATTTATACTCCACGGTGCCATTCTTTGCCTCTCTTTCTCTATTTAGTTTTTCCTGTATATACTAGTCTCTCGATGTGAAGAAGAAGAAGAAAAAAAAGAAATCATTGCAGTAGATGAATCCATTTCAGTATACCTAGAATAAGGGCTGGGCAATATGATGATAAAATATTAATAGTATTGTGTTGAAATTATATCACGATACAACTTTCTGAGATATCCCAAGTATCATGCTATTTTTTTAAAAGAACATTTGTAATTTTTTTTTAGAAATGTTATTTACCTTGAAAGCTGGTTTTATTTACATACTATTTATGTATTGTTTGATATTTATTTTGGATTTTTTATTATATATATAATTTATTATTACCACACCATCAAAGTTCGTATTTTTAATAATATTTACTGCTCAAAAAACAAACAAGCAAACAAAAACTCTGTCCCAGTTTGACTTGACCTGGGACTCTTTTTAGGGCCGTTCAAGTCAAACCGGGACTGAGAGGTCCCTCAATTTTTTTTGAGCAATATATTTTGATAAATATAATGCATCGCTGAAATAATAACCAATATGATCATATCGCCCACCCCTCCTTAGACCTTTCAGCCACTCCTCCGCTATGTAATAGACATATCATTTCCCATATCAAACTCATCTGAGTACGTGTGCAGTATGAAAGGTAGCATCTGACAGTCTGTTCTTTAATAAACCTGATAATCAGGAAGTACTCCATTTTGCTTTATGCCAAAATACGGCTGGCATTTTATGGATAAAGAGAGCTGAAATGCAGTATTGTCCATGTGTGTGTCCATAAACTCGCACCTTGTAGTCTTTTTCACAGGTAGTGTTTTTTCATCTAAAAGAGAAAAATGGGAATGCGAATGATATGAACTGATTGACGTGTGTAATAGTATTATCTTTTGTACCATGAGTGTGTTTCATGTCTACACTGTAGGACTGGTTTTTTCATGGTTTTCTTTGTACTGCAACAATACATCATTAGTAGCTGGAAATTTGATTGCTGTGTTTCTTGACTTTTTTTTTTTTTAATCAATAGGATCGATAGAATTGCATGACACTGTAAATTACACAATAAAGTATCTGAATAAACCAACACATCTGCAACAATATTAAAAACAGATTTTAAAAATGATAATTACATACTGTATACTAAAACTACAATTATTCCAGAATCTTATAGGTGAAAATGATTGAATACTGATCTGTTTATTATTCTACTTAGATGACAGATTGTTTATAATAATAGCCCAGAATTAGCCATTACTATAGAAACATAACATATTAGAATAATGCATTAATAGAAACCTGTCTTTTGAATTTGAATCAACATACCAGAGCTACTGTTTAAAAATTAATAATTAAATAATTAAGGGTTCAACAGCACTGTTGTATAATTAGAACCCTTAGTAGGTAGAGAAAAAAAACATATGTGCAGATAAAGGAAATTTTTCATATATCCAGTTCTGTGCAAAAGTCTTGAGCCCCCTTCATTTCTTGATATGCTGTTTCCAAAGAGCCAGACTTTCTTTCTTTTCTTTCTTTCCCATGTAGCCTTGAGGAATAGTTCTCCAGGCTCGCTCTCATTTTCAGTCCAGCCGCTGCACCTGAACAGTTTCAAAGGAATGTTTTGTTTTTTTTAAGCCACACAGTGACCAATGAATGATTCAAGAAAATGAAAATATCTAACTTAAGGCATGAACCAGTGAGAAGCAGGTGCAGATGATGGCAGATGAACAGGTCAGTGATTAGTATACTGGTGATGAATGCTGAGAGGTTGAAACAGATGAGAGGGGAAATGAGGTCACTGCTGATCTTAGTACATAAGTTTTTAAATTGTATCTTTAGGCACTCGCAGTAAAATGTTCATTCCCCATTTCTTTAAATTTATTCTACTGATAAATGTAATTCAATTTAACAAGAAGAAATAAAGAAAGTCTTTTGCTCAGTACTGTATGATTTCAGTATACACAGTACATTTTTTTCAGGCTGTGCATGATCCTTACTCTGGACCTTCACTAGACTTAAACAACAACTCGGTACATGGGATACCTATTTAAATAAACCAAAATTTTAATTCATTGTGTGGCAACCTGAAAGCAGACACTGGATCGCAAATAAGCCTAGAAATACAAAAAAAAGCCATGTTTTTCTGCTTACATTTCTGCTTGGCACTTTAAAAAAAAAAAAAAAAAAGAAATCATGATCTTTAAGGAAATCTATTATTCACTTTTCAATCATAACTTTGGTATATTCCTGTAAAGATCATGCTACATGTCTGCATTAAGATGTTTATTCATGTTAAGCACGTGTGATTTCCTTACACAGTAAAAGTCACGCTTTGAAGTGTGTTGAGGCAAGATGGACACAATCCCTCACGGTTCTGATTGCAATCGGACACCGACTATAAAAATGTCCGTCATGCTCTTGTGCGACACACTCCTCCTTTTTCCACTTGCAAAGGGGGTTCCAGTTCAGGAAACCATGTAGTTTCTAAAACCATACAAACTTACAAAATCTGACCATGTAAAGGATTTTCCCAGCTGCCACACTATACAGTGATGAGATGTTGCCACAAAACATGCAATAATAATAATAATAATAATAATACATCGGTGTAACATTTTGCTTAGAGGAAGATAAGTGAATTTCACAGCGCTGCGATTCTTATTATTCTATTACACAAATCATTGTTATAGTGATTCACCTGGGTTTATTTTGAGTTAAGGCTACTTGACATGATTTCCCACAGATTAAGCACAGTCCCAGACTATAAAGGCGTTTCAGTGGGAGATCTCTATTCACAGTGTCATTTAGTACAGTAGAGGTAACATGTACAACAAAATTATCCCGTCCAGATTACAAAACATTAAGAAAAACTAAAAGCTTTTAAAATTCTAATGGTGTTAATCCATGAAATCTTAGGCCCTCTTCTTAGTCCAGTAAGTTTCACTCCAACACAACATTACACTATCATTTGGCTTTGGGATGAACAGAACAGAACATGTGAATATGTGAAACCATATTAAGAAACAAACAAGTGAATGAGTGTGTGAGTGAGTGAGTGAATGAATAATGGCCCTACTACAGTTCATTTGATTGTGTTGGAGTTTGTTTGAGTAGCAGTGCACCGAGGCCATCGGATACACACAAACCACTTTCCGCATGTAAACACTTCACCCTGTCTCCAGCCTGACGGTGGTTTAGAGCACTTGGATGTAATTTTTGGGAACGATCCCACGTCGGCCGGCGAATTCCCCGACAAACCATTCTTCGTCCACCTCCTCCAGGGAGGACACCACGTCCCCAGCCTGTGCGCGGACACAAACACACGGGAATCAAGCGTTAAATATAATACACAAGCAAGTATCAGTTTAATGACGTTGCTGTTCACTCAGGATCAGCAACAGGATCTGCTTTTCCCATCAGTGAGCGATCCTGAAAGCCGTCAGAAAATTCATGTAATAATACAATAAGTATTTAAATGGTAATTAAACATTAATTAAAAATTTTAAATAAATAAAATTTTAAAAATTTAGACAATCAAAGAATATTCTGTTGGGCATAATGTCCACTACTTAGGCTACCTTCACATATCTGGTTTTGTACCAACTTTATTTTTTTATGGCCGTCTTAACACACAAAATGTGGTCTTACGCTGGATATATATTTGAAACATCTTCATTTGACCTGAATGAGAACGGCCAAATCAGAATTCCCTCTGCATCACGGGGATCTCGCAATAGCTAGCAATAGCTAGCAATAGCTGCTAAAACAGCTAAAGTGCGGCATTTAGTTTTCCTTCTTTTTCTGAACCTCAACTCACACAGCAGACTAACTAGTTGCTGTGCTGCAGAGCAACATCCCGAGCATATTGTTGCCAAAATTTCATCCATTGTATAAAACGAATGAGTGGGCGCCCAAACATGACCCAGGAAAAACGCATTGATGCGTGCGACGTGTGGCCGTTTTGAAGAACGTCCATATTAGAGTCAGATAAAAGTCAATGAATGGGAACCGTCATGACATGCAAATCCAATCTGACCAAAAACTTTAGAAATGAGCAACGTGGCTTGTAATGTGTCGCCAATTAAAACCTGTTATACAAATGTACAATATGCACAAAACATATACAGTCCTGCTCAACATTATTGGCACCTATGAAGTGTAAAGTACATAATGTGGAATTTCTTCCGGAAAAAAAAATTAATAAAGTGAAACTTTTTTCTATAGAGAACTTGTGTTTTATACAAAAGAGCAAATTATAAATAATAATAAAAAATAAAAAAAAACTTCAAGGTTGCTGTGACACTGGTACTGAGACCCTTTGAAATAAAATCAGAATGGAAATACATTTTGATTTACCTGTGGTAAATCACAAATGAGAATCACCTGTGATAGTCAGACCCCATGTCACATAAATTAGCCACTGAATGATGACTTCAGTTTTAAAAAGCCACATGTTCCTTTATCATAATGGTGAAGACAAAGGAGATGTCTGAGGATGTCAGAAGTGCTATTATTAGTAAACACAAGCCCTTCAAAGGGTATAAGACCAAAAAACACCACGTCTAACATCCAAAGATCTGAAGGCCAACCTGGAACTGGTACTATATGCCGCACTTCATGGGTGAAGGTCCATTGCTGAGGAAAAGACATAAAAAAAAATAACGAGTGATCTTTGCCAAAGAGCATGTGGATAAACCACATACTCCTTTCTGGGAAAATGTTCTGTGGACAGATGAATCAAAAATTTATGTTTTTGGCAATGTACACCAGCAGTTTGTTTACAGATGGCGCAATAAAGCTTATAAGGACAAGAACAGTAATACCAACAGTTAAGCCTGGTGGAGGATCCATAATGCTGAGAGACTGCGTCTGGGACTGGAGGCCTTGAGCATATCACAGGAACCGTGAAATCAGAGAATTACCAAAAGATTTTAGTGCGAAATGTCCTACCTAGTGTGAGAAAACTCGGTTTGAGTTGAAGATCATGAAGATCTTTGTTCTCCAGCAAGACAAAGGACCCAAAGCAAACATATAAAGCATGCAGGAATGGTTGAAAAGGAGAAACAAAATGTGCTGTTTTAAAACGGCCAGCACTGAGTTCTGATCTCAAACCCCTTGAAAATCTTTGGGGTGAGCTGCAGACTTCCACTGGGGAAAAGAACCCTGCAAACGTTCAAGAGCTTGAACAAGCGGAAGAAACATCAGCAGAGAAATACAAGCAGCTTATTCATGGCTACAAGAAACGTTTGAAGGCCAAATATTAAGGAAGGTTAATATTAAGGAAGGCCAAATATTATTGCTGCCCATGCTGTTTTTTTCCTGTTTCTTCTTTGAAATTACTACATGCAAAAACAGTTGTTTGAAAAACAATGTTCTCTGTTTAATTACTTTGGGGGAGGAAAAAATAAATAAAAAAATCAAACAAACAATCAAAAAAAAAAAAACTATTTTAAAAAATCCTGATTATATAATTTTGGTACATTTTGATTTATTCCTGACGATATTGTACAGATTATGCAAAAAATGAAGGGGTGCCAACAATAATGTTGAGCAGGACTTTATATACTTTACTGAAATAGAAAGACATTCAGTGTGTTTTCCTGGCAGGAAAAAAAATATTCTAAAATCATATATGAAGTGATTATACATGTGTGCGTGTGTGTAAATAAATAAATAAAGCAAGCTAAATATGCCAAGTTTTCATATGACACACAGTATAATGACTACAGTTAAGATATTGACTTTATTGACTGTGTGTGTAGAAAGATTTTCTTTTCCCCTGCTTTTTGTAGTTTTTCTATTGTTGTTGGCCAGGGCTTATACAAACGAACATGTTCTCTCTGTTGTGACTTACAAGATCATCCCCTCCTTGGCTTGTTTTATTTTTATTTATTTTTTTTATTTTCTTTTTGGGAGAGCTTTGAGACCCGTCTTAGGTTGTAAAATAAATAGTTAAATATTTTAAAAGAATGGTTTAAAAATATGGGTTTGATGGAGATTGTTGCCCATCACATTGCCTCCTCCTCCTCCTCATCTGTCTGGAAATAAAATGCATTTTGCATTTTAAAAAAATCACATCACATCAAATTTTAAAGTAATTTAACAACACAAACTGCAAACCCACAATAAACATGGGTTAAGTTTAGCCTTGACCTGTATTACAAAAACCATATGAATGATTCATGTAATGATATTGTAGACCTGATTACAGCTTATGTACAAGGAGTCTGGAAAACATAAGCAATAAGAACTTGCAATGTGGAAACACCGCATTGAAGACAGTTGACCAGACACACACCTTGAGACAGAGTTCATCCTCAGACTCAGGATTGAAATCATAAAGAGCTCGACCTGTCTGTCCTTCTCCAACACACACTGTAGGTGCTACAGAAAGACAACACAACAGTCATTGTTGACATCAGTTTAAAATAACAGCAGGAAAGGTATAACACACAACACAAGGTAATGCCGGAAATATAATCAACGGTAAGGGTGAATAATTAAGGAGAAAGCTATTACCACTACAACATTGATCTTTTTTCCAATTACATCATATCCTGAAGTGGCTGCTCTCACAGCAATTTGCCAGCAATTACAATTTTATTGACATGGTTTTAAAGTGCCCACATTGGAGGCTACGTCCTCAACCAAAAACCTTTTAAAGTCCTGTGTAAGTGTTTGCTATGGAAACCACTGCACATTAGAAAGACTGCTATGATTTAAACCTGTGTGCAACTGAGCAATCAAGATTTGATAATTCAGAGAAAGAGAAAAAAAAAAAAAAAAAAAAGGTCACGCACCAGGTGACTCAGGTGTCGATATCTTTTCTGGACTTTCCTCAACAATCTGGACAAAATTCAAAGGAAAGAGCCCCGTGTGTCCGTTAAGGCTGCCACGCCCCCACTCGTCATTTACATATTCTATTAACGTGACCACATCGCCGTCACGAAGTGTCAGCTCTCCGTCTTCGCCCTCGAATGCAAAGCGGGTTCTGTACCTGAGAACAAAGACGGAAGAACAGACAAAATAAAAAACGAGCAATGAGCGAGGCAGATGATGAAAAGATGGAGACGTCCAGAGGGTTAAAACCAATGCGAGAACGTCTGAAATAGAAGACCTGATGCTAGTTGTGTTTGTCTCAGGCTCGTGCTGCTCCTCCATCTGTGGCTCTTTCTTCAGCTCCGGGCTCTTCTGAGATACGGGTTCTTCTGACACGAAGTCCTGAAGTTGACCTTTAACATCTCCTGGTGTTGATTTTGGTGCAACCATGTCATCAAGATCAACAAGAAGCTTCTCTATCTGGAGAGGCATGAGAACAGATTTTCATACAGATCCATATTAACAACAACATGTACGCGTCTTTGTACGTGGTGCACGTAATTACTTGAAGGTAGGTTTCTTCACGATCACGGCTAGGAAGGTTTACTTTAGTCTTTCCTTGTGGGATTTTGCTCTGTAACACACACACACAATCTCAATTTATCTCAATAAATGACTTTAAAGGAAATCTTGCCTTTTGCAGATTTTTAAAAAGCAGGCCTTACTGTGTTCTGTTTATAAAGCGGATGCCCAGGCTTCGGTCTCGGTGGCAGGGGCGGTCCTCGTTTGAGTCCCCAGTAACCCGTGGGCTGCTTGGATGTAGCAGGAGTCGGGGAGAAGCCTGCTGATTTGCTCGACTTGACAGGAGGAGGACGCAGAGGAAGCAGCCTACCCTCACTGTCTCTACAAAAATAAATAAAAACTATAATGGCAAGAAATCCCGAGAGTGAGACAGTAAGAACGGTTTGATGTTAAGTGGAAGCTTACTAAAAACTGTCAGTACATGCAAAGACTGGATGGTGAAATCCACAAACACACATTGAACAGACTTCATTAGACTTACCGATGCGGTAGTGATGGACCAGATTTGCTAACACTTGCAGCACTGACAGCATCCTGAAAACATTCACACGCGCGCACACTTTATTATACATACAGATTACACAAGTGCCAATAATCAATTCAATGCTGCAGAGCGGCACTCATCATCTTAA
>JAQMYI010000015.1:22923579-22936128 GCA_030014275.1 Clariallabes melas
TGCGTTAAAAAATTTAACGCGTTATTTTTTGTGTAATTAATTAATCTAAATTAACGCGTTAAAGTCCCGGCCCTAGTCTGAATGCATCAAATCACTATACTGTTAATGACTTTCCTTTAACCGCACAGCTCAAAGTGTTTTTATTTCTTACGTATTGTCTCCGTGTAATATTTGACATGCGGTTTTGTGTGTGTGTCTTGTAGTGAGGGTAAAATAAATGACACAATCAAGCATCTAGAGAAATATCTTGAGATTTGCCGGGAGAACAATCACCATGAAAACTTACAGGATGCTTACATGTGCCTGGGGTCCCTTCACATGTCCAGAGTAAGAAAGAGCAGCTGTCTGTGTGTGTGTGTGTGTGTGTGTGTAAGTGAGAAAGGATGTGGTTTGTCTTTTCCGGGTGATGTTTTCTGCTCTCCGATTTATGTGCTTGTGTTTGTGTTCAGGCCGAGTATGAGCAAGGCTGTGAGGATTTCACCCGGGCCTTTGAGATAGCATGCAGCCTCAACTCGAAACCATGCATTCAGAAAGCTCAGGTGTGTGTGGGCATTGCGCGAGCTCATTCCATGCTGCAGGGGTACACTGCCCAGTTAGAGAGCAGCCGGCCACACACCTTTCCTCCTGGATAGAGACACAAGGAGGACAAGTTCCACAAGAGGATGCGTAAGTGTGCTGGAGATATGCTTCGCAGTTAAGACTGGTGTGAAAAGGTGATGATGTGAACGCGATGATGTGGAGCCGCCAACTCATCTCGAATCAGTCGGCATGTTTTGCAGTGCAGTAACCAAACTGACCATCGAGGGCCTCGTTGAGTACCAAACAACCTACTGAGTACCTGCTGACTATCCCACTGAATAGCAAAAATCCCAATGACAAGCAAAGACCCCATTGAGTATGAAATAATCCAATGACACCACTGGGTACCCAGGATCAAAGTGACGTCAGTTCATTTAGCCTTTATTCGTCACACTTACTTTACTGCACAGTTAAATGTTTTTTCCTTTACACATTCCAGCTTGTTATGAAGCTGGGTTTATAGCGCCGGGTCAGTCATGATGCAGCACTCCTCGAGTAGACATGGTTAAGGGTTTTGCTTAAGGACCCAACAGCAGCAACATGGTGGATCAGTAGCTCAGAGATTTAACACACCGAGCTCCCACTGCCTCAAAATGACAAGGTTTATTCACAAATTTTTTAGACGGCCTGAGTCAGAGTCTGCCATGATAAAGCATTCCTGGAGCAAGCAGTGTTAAGGGATTTACTCAAAGGCCCAACAGTGGAATCTTGGTGGAGCTGTGGCTTGAACCACTGACCTTCTGATCACTAACCCCTCTGAGCTCCCACTGCACCATGTGGTATCACTAGCTCTTAATTCACTGAGATACCAAATACATCATCTATTAGCAAATACTCAGCTAAATACCAAAAATTCCCTTGAGTAATAAAAGCTTCAGTGACTAGCAAATACCCCACTGAGTAACAGATGTCACAAAGCACGAAAGGGTTCACTGACGAGCAATTACGCCACTGAGTACCAATGATTCCACTGGGTAACAAAGACATCACTGGCCTGCAAAGACCTCACTGAGCAGCAAATATTGCACCGAGTGCCAAAGACTCTACTAACTAGCAAAGACCCCATTGAGTTTACCAAAGTACTCCAGTAAAGGAGCCCAAAAAGTACCAAAAAGTCCCTGGCTAGCAAAGACCCCTCACCGTGTCAAATACCCCCTGTACTGTATATCAAAAGCTCCACTGACTACCAAAGTACAGAACATCACATTGACTAGAACTATACATGATAAATATAATATCTTGAGTTGCTACAAAAACCTTAAACTCCAAGGTTAATTTAAAATAGCATGATAAACATATGACACATACACACATTTCAGTTTATTGTTGTTCATATATTTAAACTGGCTTAATTTTTTTATCCTTTTTTCTGCAGGAGACATAATAAAATGAAAAGACGACAGCTGGAGAGGAGAACACGCAGACCTCCAACATTTTCTTTCCTTGTTTCTGTTATATTTAACCCCCAGCAATACTAAATTCCTAATCATTAGATGAATATAAATCATCAAATTCTCATGTGTGTATTCTGATTAAGCAACTTTTCCAAATATTTTAACAACTGGAAATGAGATTTAATTATGCATTGCACTTTTTTTTTTTTTGTATTTTAATAAGTGTTCTTATATTCATATTGGAATGGAATTACACATATTTTTTTGTTTTAGTTCTGTATAGTAACACAGATGTACTTATTCATAATTATTTACACTCACTCACTCATCGTCTGTAACACTTTATCCTGTACACATGGTCAAAGGGGGCCTGGAGCCTATCCCAGGTGACTTAGGGCACAAGGTGGGACGGGATGCCAATCCATTGTAGGGCACACACATACACAAACTCACACACTCATTCACACACTACCATGTCTTTGGACTGTGGGAGAAAACCCACCAAGCATGGGGAGAACATGCAAACTCTCCCCGGAATCAAACCCGGACAGGAATTGAACCCGGACTCTGAAGGTGGAAAGCGACATTGTTAATCAGTAAACCACCGTGACGCCTAACTATTTACATTATGGACAATATTGATGAAATAAGACATTAAACACCCTTTTCATTAAACAAAATCAACCACATAATGTTCCTTAAAAAAAATTTATTTGCTTTATTGTCTCTTCTTTGATTTTTTTTCTTTTGTTATGTTATGGGATGTGTGTATGTGACCAATAGGGGGCAAAATTGCATAAAATTATGTTTTAAGCTGAGGCGCATTATATAGGAAATTGAAAATCTCACACACACACACACAAAAGAATAAGAATAATAACTGAATAAATAAAAATCGCACAGTTGAGTCGAGTGAGTAATCAGGTCGATATGAGTGGATGCAGAAATAATGACTTTATCAGAAATAAACTACAGCAAACAAGGCAAAACACCCAAATGAACTCTCCTGTTAAGTGAAGCGTGAAATTGAATTGCATAAGCAAAGGAGAGGTTATGAAATATTCAGCAAAGACATGAAGAAATGATTACTGCAGCGTTCACGTGAGTTAGTTATACAAAACATTCAAATGACCAGCACAGAATTATTTGCACCCCCCTATTCTTAGCAGCAGTCACAAAGCATTCATTCGATATTTCATTAACAGCCAGGTTTATTTTAAACCAAGTCAATTTTAAATTAGGAATAAAAAAATTGAGGTAGATTTGGAAAATTCTGTTTGCCGTGAGTGCCTTTGTGGGATTTCCTTGTTTAACATAAAGAGATTTGTGCAAATGTTAAAGTTAATTGTCTTAAATTGCATCCAGAGACTGGTGTTTGGACCACTTCCATTTTCCTTTATGACACAGCTTGTCTACAAATGAAGCAATATCCTTCTGTATTTTCCTCACCCCAAGCAAACAGGGTGGGACTTATTAAAGAAAAAATATATTTTGATACATGGTTCTTTGGTACGCAACATTTTCCCAGGCATGGACCTCCCACATTATGCAAGTGTTGAGAGGAAATGATTCTTCTGTGTATTGTGAAAAAAAAAAAAAACTCACGATCTAAGCCCATAAAGAAAATGTCTATCTAGTGCATTAGATAAATGTTCACTCTATCGCAGAGAAGTACTTACTGAGTGGAAAGGGAATTGCTTGTCTTCTCTGTCAATCACAGAAACTGTAACCAGTTGGTGTGCGTCTGAACCCTGGAAATGTTTGAGCAAAAAGAAATCAAAATTTTGATCAGAAACATTTTCAACTATTGGTGGGTTGGTTGAAGTGTGAGTTCTTTATTGTTAAGAATACATACAAGGTTCAAATTATGATGGCTAGACGACTGGGAAATGCCAGGTCTTGTGGGGTGCTTGTGGTATAGTAATAACTAACCAAAAGTGGTCCAAGGAAAACCAACATCAACAACCAGCAAAAGGGTCATGGTGACCCAAGACTCACTGATGCACATCGAGAGCAAAGGCTAGCCCATGTGGTCTGATTTCACAGAAGAGGTACTGTATCACAAATTGCTGAAAAAATGAATGCTAGTTCTGATAGAAAGGTGTCAGAACTTACAGTGAATCATGGTTTGTTGCATATGGGGCTGCGTAGCTGCAGACTGGTCAGGATGCCCATTACTTAGCTGTGGAAGAGATGGCACCAAGATGCTCTATTGGAAGAAATCAAGCTGGCAAAAGCAGTGTGATGCTTTAAATGATGTTCTGCTGGGAAACCTTGGGTGTTACCTTTCATATGGATGTTCAGGAATGGTTTGAAGGACAGGACAGAGAGTTCAAGGTGTCACCAAATTCTCCAGCCCTAAATCTGATCCGAGGAAACCCACAAAGCACTGGGAGAACATGCTAACTCCACACACACAGACTCAAGGCGGCAATAAAACCCTTGACCCTGAAGGTGCAAACTAGTATGCCACTGTGCCATGAAGATCAGTGTACATTTCTAAATTACCCCCAGTTCCATAAGCAATAAAGCCATTTATATGAAAATAATCAGGGAAAGATTAACATAATGATTTTTTAACAGCCTTTCTTTCACTACTCAGAATTTATCTTTTCTTCACTTTAATAAGACAAAGTAATTACATTTTCCTTTGCTAATGGAAAGTGCTGACACCGGAGACCTTGCATAAATGTTGTATAAACATCTCCTTGCATAAAACACCACACCATATCAGCACAGTGTTAGACACAACTGCAGTACAGTTGCTGTTATGGGTCATCCTACAAAAAAGGTAGAATTGAAATGATAAAAATCATTTCACAAAATAGCAACTGCTTGCTTCAAAACTTTATGAATCCACAGTGGAGCTTATTTCATAAAAAAAATTATACATTAAATATTTAATACATTTAGAAATTTTACACATTTAATGTGTAAAATTTACTCTTCCTGGTAACACCAATGACAGTAACACCAATGACAATTTAGAGAAAAATTACAACTATTTACAAAATGACTGGCATGTGTAAGACCACATGGCTTTCATTTATGACAAAATCAATTAATTATTAGATGTATAACCAGTTTTTATGTTTAAATTCTGAGAGTTAAAAAATCATGACATTTCTAAACAAATGAAGCGAGACATCTAACATAGGTTTTGCATTTGTCCAGTGCTATTTATCTACAGTAATAACCTCTGCTGCAGGAAGAATTTCAAGGTACTGTATCAATGTATATGTATTTCAAAATAAAACTCTTTTTGTATAACAGTAAACCGATGACATGGTTTGTGGTGACTGATATTTATTAATTTTAATCAATTATAGTTTCTGCAGTGATTGTTTTTTTCATAGTGGCTCTGTGGCTTAGTGGTTAGCACAGTCACCCTGCAGCTCCAGGGTCCGGGTTCGATTCTCGCCTCGGGTCTGTGTGCATGGAGTTTGCATGTTCTCCCCATGCTTGGTGGGTTTCCTCCCGCAGTCCCAAAACATGCAGATTAGCCTCTTGGCCTTCTTAAATTGCTTGTAGTGTGTATGTGTGTGCCCTTTTATGGTCTGGCACCCTATCCAGGGTGTACCCGTCCTCTCCGTGCCCTAAATTTCCTGGGATAGGCTCCAGGCCACCCGCAACTCTGTATACAGGATAAAGCTGTATAGACGATGAGTGAATGAGGGAGATTTATTTCATGAAAAGAACATCTTTAGATGAAAAGCATATGGTCCTGCTTTGATGTCTGATCAAAGACAAGACATTTCTTTGAACTTGTCCTTAATTTAAAAACAAATGCTACAATTAAATATAGAACATTAAAGAAAGAAAGTGTATATCATGATTGAAAGTATTATATAATATTTTTTAAAGTTATGTTTCTGTTATGTTAATTTTAATTATTTTGGCATCAGAAAAACTAAATGACAGCACCATTCCTGTAGAATGACTCAAAAAAAAAGAGAGAGAAATACCTCTTAAATTGATTTAAAAATTCATCATTGTTTGAGCATTACCTGTATTTTATTTTTCTATTACTCGTAGAGGTAAAAACAATACTGTAGTCCTGCTATAAAGACAATGTAGAGCTGCAGTGTGTTTGAGTTGAGGTCGATAAATCCGCTCCAATCTGGCAACCCGGTCATTATTTCTGGGAGCGCGTGAACGTTCTGTGGCAGCACATCAGCGCGCGCTCGCACGGACCGCACTCGAGCCGCGCGCTTTCAGCATGCTCACGGGAGCGGGATATACGCGGAGCAACCGCTGAACATCTCGTGCTTACGGTAAGTTTATTGAATTGGGATTCGACTTGAATTCACTGCTGAGTCTAAATGGATTTATAAACTTCAGTCTGATGCACGCGCACCGTTAGGAAGGTTATTATAACCCGTCATAGGGCTGACATTCAGTGATGGCAGCGAAGTCTGAACGCATCTTATAGTTAACCTTACGACCAACCTGTTTCCCCTCCTGCATCTTTAATATGCAGCTCTTACACCACATGCATGAAACAAATTAAGATTTCATCATATCATCTAATGATGCAATAGAATATAAACTAACATAAGTGCAATTGTGACATAAGTCATATGAGTTGGAGTCGTGGCAGTATGAGAGGCGTTCAAGTCTTTTGATTGCGCAGAATACAGTCCTGAAAATTAAAAATGACATTTATACCTCTTTATAATTCCCTAGGCGGCATGGTGGTGTTGTGGTTAGCACTGTTGCCTTGCACCTCCAGGGTTTAGGTTCGATTCCCACCTTGGGGTCTATGTGTGCGTGGAGTTTGCATGTTCTCCCAGTGCTTGGTGGGTTTCCTCCTGGTGCTCTGGAAGACATGTGGATTAGGCTAATTGGCGTTCCCAAATTGTAGTGTGAATGCGTGTACAGTATAAATGTTGAATCCTACCACAGTTGTGAAAATGGGAATAAATACAACAATCACCTTTGGCCTCCACAGTCCCTAATTCGACTACAGAATTTCCTAGATGGATGGATAGATAGGTGGATATATTCCTCTGGTAAACTAATGCCCTTATCCGAGCGTTTCATTACATTCATCTGAAACGCTGGCCTCCCAGGAAATCCTCTAACGGCCCAAACTTTGGGCGAGGTCAGGACTGTATGGGGGATGTGACAATAACTCCCAGTCGAGTTCCTGTAACATGCAAGTTGTATTCGTGAACGATTGTGCTTACAGTTTCCCACAGACACGTGCGTCTCGTCCGCAAGTCGGGTTGCAAGTTATCCGTCAATTTCAAAATATCACAGAGACTCCTGTGCTTGAAGTCTCCTATAAATATCAAAAGCCTTCATTTACAGAAAAATTTCATCGCAAATCCTGGTTTGACTTGAACGGCTCATCAAAGATTTGGAACTCAGTCTAGTACTAAGGTTCTTAAAGTGCCCTCTGAGGACCCCCGGGGGTAGGTGAAACATATTCAAGAGGTTCTTTGTGTGATGCCCTGTAACTTTCACCATCTTCTTTGGAAGTTATTACATTTCTTATTGACACTTATAGATAGTGGTGTATATATTTAAAGCTGAAATTTGGTGTTTGGATTTTTATAACAGGATGCATTTCATGCAATTAAATTAAACCATTAAGCATCTTCAGGATGAGTATCTTTATCTACATTATTGTTCGGAATAACTGGGGTGAGATACTGTATTTGTGAAGGATGCCTTGACCATCAGATCATCTCTATTTATTATCCTTTGTTAATATGGTCATGTCCAAACTCTCACTGAGACGAACCTATAAATGATTCATACTCGGATCTGTTCTGTTAGTGGAGAGAACAAGACAAAAGTAATATAATACTTGCATGTGTAATAGAGTGTAACAAGCCTAATATTTGACTAGTTATATGGGGGGTCCATGACATTTATTTAACGGTTGAAGGCCTCCCTGGGAGTAAAAATTTTGTGAACCCTTAGTCTAGCATTTTAAAAAGCTCTATATAAAATCCCTGCAATTAAATTGGAATTACTGGCCATGTGGGATTCAGCCTAAATACATGTACATCCTCTGTACGGCATTACTATTAAGGAACTTGGCATCTGCGCTATTAGATGTTTCCCATTTCATTAAGAAGTCATGGCCATGGTTGTCTAAGTGGGATCCGGAGCAGAGCCGGTGGGGTCCATGTGCATTTTATGTATTGTTACAGTAAGGGAAACTGGTGTGATTTCCATCATTGGAATATAATAGGTATTATATAATTAACGATTATATAGTATTATTATTGAGTCTTATTGAATTGAAATGGTCCGGTACAAAAGTTCAGTTGAGCCTATAAATAAAATGCAGTGTTTATAGCGGCTTTAATAAAAATTGTTTCCTAGGAGTGGAAACTTCAGTTCTCTGGCTCCTAAAAAAAAAAAAAGCTTTTTTATACCTATGAAATATTACTGTGCATATTTGAGAAATTATAATATTGCATGGATGGATCGTAAATAATTGATTAAATTGTCAAATACAGAAGTTTGGAGAATTTCTTACACGTGCTGTCAGATGAGTGTTTAAAACTTACTGGGAAGAGTTTTTGGTTGAACGATGTCATAGTTCGAACTGATGTGTTTCTGGGCGAGTTTGAGATCAAGACAATAAATCCAGTACCTAAAAAAATCTAACTTGAAATAACTGATAGCTGTGGTAGTGTTGCTTAGATCGAGTATGTTGCTGATTTCAAATATAATACAGTGCAACAGTACAATGCATTTTGATGTTTGGTGTTATAGACTCCACTTGTGCAATGTCCACCGGTTTCAAGGACGTGGTGGACAGAAATCACAGGTGCTCCGGAGTCTCTTTACCCAGTCTCCACTACAGGACATAGTTTCCCTGCCAGGCAGCTGTCTGCGATATAAATAGGAGCTGTGTGCTACTTTTGGACACCAGCTTTCACAAGTTGTTTTGCTTTATCCTATTCTTCCAGTCTTTTTTTAAGTCATTTAGTTTGCAGATTATTTGTTTACTTGCAAAATCAATCATTACGTTTAATAATCAGTTAAAAAAAAAAAAAATCTTGAAAAAAAATCAAAGCATTATTTTGAATTCAATGGCCATATGAATGAATGTCCTCTGATTAGATATCAGATTGCACTTGTTATATAAAGTAACTATAACCAGAGCTGTCACTTCTCTGATGTTGCTTTAATAAAATAAAACCTGTTGATTTATTGTGTGAAATGTGTATTTACAGTATCGTCGAATCTGATCACAGGGTTCTCCATGTTGTCCGCTTTGCATAATATTAATCTTATAATAAGCGAGACATTTTTATCTTGTGGAGTTTTTTTTAGACAGTTACGAATGGAGTCTCGAGTCCAGTGTCAGCACTTTGTAGTCTTTAAAGAGAAAATTTTGTGACTTTTAGTAAACTCGGTTTTTTTTACCTAAAAAGAGGAAGTTTTGTGAAGAAAAAACAGTTTACATCTTGTTCTCCCAAACTCCCTTCATTTCTTTATATAATCCCTTTAATGAAAAAAAAACAGATGATTGATGTTTTATAAAAATTTTTATTTGTATTAATGAATGACATGCAGTATGAAGGGTGTTCAAGTCAAAGCGGGACTTTTGATCATGAAGTATAACATTACAGTTATGAGAGTTAAACATTCCATTTATTTCTCTAAAAAAACAGCTACACTAATGAACGTATCTACAGCTACACTAACAGCTACACTAATGCATTAATCCCATTGTTTCACATGGATACCATCAAGGTATGATTTCAGAGCCATGATCAGACTGCCTGAAAAGCTGGCCTCCCAGGAACTCCTGTATTGGCTTGTTGAAATGACAGTTTGAAATTGTGCATTGTCCTAAAAAACAAAAAGCCTTGATGATGTACAAGCAGTAGTGAAACCCTGGGATAAGGAGATTAGTTTTGCAGGGGATTATATAGAGAAATAAAGGGAGTTTTTACTCTCATAACTGTTATTCTGCACAATCATAAGTCCCGGTTTGACTCGAACAGCCATTCATTAATCAATAAAAAAGTAAATATTGGAAATCTGCTGTGATGGAAGAGGAATAAAACACTTAAACAAGTATTGCTATGGAAAAATAAGTGCTTTCCATTTATGTTTTTTCCTATAACAGCACACTCCCAAGTTTTATTCCTCATGTGATTAAGGGGAGAAAATTCAAACATGTATAAATATGGAAACAATTTGTAAAAAAAATAATAATAATAAAAAAGGGGGGGGCAGAAAAACAATGTCACTTTCATTCCAGGGTGACAGTTTGCTTTATGATGTTTGTGAAACAGTCCATAAAAAAATAAAATTCTTCCCCCCTTTTTAGCTGTCTACTACAAGAGGAAACGGGACACTACAATAGTAATATATACAGGCGCCCACTCGGAGTGTTCTACGGCTGGGACGGATTTGTGGAACAAACGCCGGTGGCCAGATTTAAGCCATTGTCAATGCGGTTAGAAACGGTGCAAAGACTGCCAAGTGTAAATAACAAAAGCCACAGAGTAGGGTCAAAGAGAAGAAAAGAAAAGAAAAGGTTAAGATCCAGCGAGATATGAGGGGGAGCTTAATCGAGTAACAGCAAGGCGAACCGTGAGAATAATTACAGATAGGATCGGAAAACATGCGTGGACGTGTCAGAATGAAGTGACAGTAACATCTACAGGAAGGAACACAGAGCGGTATATGAGCGCCTGATAGAGGGGCTGGAGAGGGAAAGAAAGACTCATCAGGCGGAAAAAAACAACAAGTTGATTATTCTGTCAGAGCTTTGACAACAGCTTTGTAACAGGCAGTCACTTTTCCTCCATGGGAAAGTCTTGACTGAGTTAGTGTTTATGCTTTATGGTTTCTCTCGAACATGAACAGCTGTAAAACAAAACATCAGCGCAGGAAAAGTGACTCCTCACTGCTTCACATCATCGATCATGTTCCTTTAATATGGTGTTTCATTCCGTGCTGATTTGTACGGAATCTTTCAGTGATTATCTCAATACTTCACTCTTTTCAGATCGCTCATGCTTTCACTCAATGCGCTGATGAATCACTGCTGTATCATTTGCTTTTAGATTCTTCAAAAACGATGATTTTTCATGATAATTTGACAATTATGCATCGCTTGCCATTTCCTGTTCCACTGAAGAATAGACTACAGAAATAAAGCAATTTGGTGCTTTTGTTTCGCTGTCGTTCTTTATAATTTATGTTGTTCTTGCCTCAGCTCTTTGTCCATGTGTGTGTGTGTGTACTGTACAGTATACTGTGTGCTAATTAAGGAGTGGCTCCCTTTTTCACAATGATATATGATGTAGTGATAATGTTTAAGGATGTAACAAAGGCCTTTGTTTTGATGCTTCAGCAGTTCCGCTTGAAGCGGTTACAGTCCAGCTCACTTTTCACACATGCTTTTGTGTTTTATATTGAATTATTGATTTATTTTTTTATCTTTATGGGCAGCATTGAGAAAATGCAGCATTATCGAAGCATGCGCTTTGTTTATTTGTTGAAGTCTCTGGGAACATTCTGCCTTCAGGGGCATTCTTCTAACGCAAAAATAGAGTCGAAAATCAAACAGGACATCTTTCCAGCCCGGCTCTCAAACCCTTATTTGTGTTATCTAGAAATCTTCTGGGTATTCTGGGTATTTTATACACATCCATATCAAGAAAAGTGGATCTATCCTGTCAAGTCACTAGTGAATTTAGTCTTTCAGGAATAAAAAATAAAAATGCTGTAAACTTGTTTCTTGTATAAAGCTGTAAATGCCTGGAAAAGGATAACTATGCATGTTAGTTCTAATATTTATAAGTAATTATTTCATTTTTTTAAATAGCATTATTACATTGATTAGAAAAAGATTTTATTTGCATTGTATACATGTGCACGGTTAAGGTGCAATGCAATGCCGCTATCTATATCTGGATTTCTGTATCTGGATTCGAATTTTATCCCAAAATGGGTCTGGCCTGTATTTTTTCTAACCCTAATTGTATAGATGATCATTTAAAAAATATATAATTCAACTTATAGGGTTGTTTTTATATTCTATTACAGCCTTAACCTAGTGTGACCTCATTACGTCGGGCCATGATACGGGCCATATTATAAATAATGCTAGCAATCAAATACTAATGAATAACTCTATTCCATCCATCCATCTATCTCAGAATCTCTGCAGTCCAACTAAGGGCTGTGGAGGCCAATGGTGAGCATTGTATTTATTCCTATTTTACGACCGTAGTAGCACCTCCGGTCAATATTCACACACTACGGACAATTTGGGAATGCAAATTAGCCTAATCTGCATGTATATGGACTGCGGGAGGAAACCAGAGTGCCCGGAGTAAACCCACCAAGCAAGCACAGGGAGAACATACAAACTATTGGTTTAGCTGTCTCTCTTGCTCGCTGTTAAAAAAAGCAATTTCCCAGATATTCTATATGATTTGCAGACATCATGGGAGCTGTTCTCAATATGTGGCAGCCTCCCAGAACTTCCGGGAGTAGTGGGATGTCTGCAGTTAGTTCAAGTTCAAGTTCAAGTTCAAGTTCAAGTAGGCTTTATTGTCACTTCAACCATATACAGTTAGTACACAGT
>JAQMYI010000015.1:22963436-22981006 GCA_030014275.1 Clariallabes melas
GCGAGTACCTCTCATCCCTCCCCCCCTGAGAGAGCTCGGCCAATCAGCTCTCTCTGTGCCTCCGGCTGTGAGAGGAAGACAGCATCACCCGGGTTCGATGAGGTCGATACTCAAGGAAAGACTCCCTGAGGTGGCAATAGGAGAAAGAAACCTTGAGAGTAACCAGACTCAACAGGGAACCCACTCTCATTTGGGTAATACCGGATAGCAGAAACTGTTCTGCAGAAATACATACACACTTGCACATCCGCACTCATGAAACCCAGTACACTTTGAGCTGAACAACTTTCGCATTGCATGTCATGGGTTCTACTCAAGAGGAAGTCAGTTATTTTGGGTCACTTGCAAAATGCACCCAATGGAATTTGCTATAAATGTTTAGATCATATCATGCTTGACAACATTAATGTGGAAAGTACTAGATGGCACTGAATGTTGGCTTTGCATGAATACTATGTCATACTTGAATTCCTTCCCTGTTTTGTTTGCACTGTTCCATAGACCAGTGGCCATGCTTGATACCCTGATAAGCCCAGTTCACACTTTATAGGGAGGAGGTCACGTCCGGGTATTTTCTAGAGAAACCTAGAGAAACTTAGAAGATTGAGTCTGCCAGAAAAAAGAGAAATAATGAGCTTAACCAATTAATAAATTAATATATGTTAAATAAAGTATTAATTTGTATATATTTATATTTATTTATTTTAAAATATTTTTTAAACTCTGAAATATTTTAGCCTCACATCAAGACAAGGCTGCTCAGTTTTCAATAAAACATCATTAATTATATTTATTTTTCTCTTAATTAAAATCAAGTCAATGACTAAAAAAGGGTTAGAGAGTATATAATGTAATGTGTTTGTATATTTATGCAGTTCATTAAATGCTTGATTAGAGCCGGAGAACAATAATCTGCACACAGAGCTGCCATCAAGGACAGGAAACAGCTTTTCATTTATTCAAACAAGAAACCTTGAAGCTATTCAAAAGCGCAGAAATAGTTTAATTATACACCTTATCATGTCATTACAATTTCCATATTTCTGTATATTAAAGGCCTGACATGTTACATCTGTGAAGAAACTCTGCATTAATGATGCCACCGCTGTCATTGCACTGACCACATCAAAATTAACATTTCTATATTTCTATCAAAATGGAACAATTAATATTCATATAAATAAATGGCTTTTAGTACCATGAATGTGCTATAGCTACATTACACTCACTTTTTTTTTTTTTTTTTTTTACTTCATATGGCCTCCAGAAGGTAAAAAAAATATTTTGATCCCACCCATCACACCACATGTTTGAACTCCTGTCCTCAGTCAGGTGTTACAGTTCAGTTCGAACAAAAACAACCAGGCTGTTAAATAGCTTCTACTCAAAAGCCATTGTTATACTGAACACCACTCTCAAATAGATGTAATAACTATCATTACTTATGTTTCAAACCAGTGCAATAATTATCATGTCATAATCTATGTTTACAAATTATACTGAACACCAGCCTGAATATGTGCAATAACTGTCATTACTATGTTTTCAAATAACTATCATTATTTATGTTTACAAGAACATGTGGCACTATGAATGTGTAAGTACTGTATGTGTGAATGTGTGACTGTGTGTGTATATATTTACTATTTTTTATTATTTTATGTTTCTTCAATTATCTATTTTTATTTTATCAGTATAATTTTTACCTTGGCCTTCAATTTTGTTGTACTGGTAAAATGATAATAAAAGGAATCAGAATCTCATCTCACTTATTCCATCTTTATATCACTGATTCTATGCAGGGTCATACGAGGCCTAGAGCCTAGGGCCAGGGGTAGCTCAGTGGTTAAGGCATTGGACTACGGTTCGGAAGATCCCAGGTTCAAACCCCACAACCACCAAGTTCCCCCTGTTGGGCCCTTAATCCTCAACTGCTCAGATGTATAATGAGATAAAAAAAAAAGTGTCTGCCAAATGCCTAAATGTAAATGTAGAGCCTATCCCAGGGAACTCTGTACACACCCTGGTCAGGGTGTCAGTCCATCATGGGGGTACAAGCACACACAATTTAGAAATGACAATTAGTGTAGCCTGCATAGCTTTGGACTGTGTGAGGAAACTGGACACTCACCCAAACGGCAGGACTCGAACCCTCGAGCCTGGCGGTGAGAGGCCACAGTTCTAACCACAATGGCACTCTGCTGCCCCTACATAGAAAATACTTTTAAAGTAATTTGCTTGAGTCCTAAATAAAGTAGGCAGCACAGTGGTTTAGTGGTTAGTACTGTCACCTTGCACCTCTATGGATCGATTCCTGCCTCGGGTTCCTCGCCTTTATACCCTGAGCTCCCTGGGATATCCCGCAGACCCCTTACAAGCCTCCACAGGATAAGTATTATAGATAAGACGTTTTGGAAGAGTTTGGAGCATCATCTGAGTGACTAAAACTAAAAAGGCTGCTGAGGTTAGGCACTCGGGTTTATGTTTTCAACATCGGATTATCATGTTTTATCCAGACAGTATTTAATTGGACCTTGTTGTAGTGATCAGAAAAGGACGAGGTCCCACCGAGATTTGAACTCGGATCGCTGGATTCAAAGTCCAGAGTGCTAACCATTACACCATGGGACCGCCTGAGCTACAGCGGGCATTTTACGCTTATAAATCTTGTCTTGCGGCTATGTTCTATTACTTGTGAAAGATTAATCTATTTCAAAATTATGTTTTATTTTGTGTATTATCCTATTTTTAAAGAACATATACAACACTTAAACTGGCCCCAAAACGTAAGTTACACGAACGCCATTTTGGATCAGTGCATAACTACACGGCCAGGGCTAAATTCCAAATCACCCCCAACGCCCTATACTACCTCCCTACAGCGGAAGTAAAATAGACTAGTTGTAGTGCACTATGCGTCATCTATATGTCGATTTAGAATTAGCATTAAGCAAAGGAGCAAAACGTGCGCTGTATATAAAAGTATATAACACATGAAATTATTTGACTTAGATCGTTTATTTATCGCTTTATACATAAATACAAAAATCTGTATGAGCACACTTCATTATTAACTATCAGTATTGTTAAACAAAGACGTACGTTTCGCTAACTACTTTTCCCAGTAGTCAAACCTAAACCGCTACCTAGTGGACTTGTTAGTGTACTAGTCATCGGGTTATATTATTCCAAATGTAGTGAAGGTTTAAAGGGTGTTTGGTAATATTTCGGATTTATCCCTGAGGTGCACTCTTACAACTGAAGTAAACTGAAAGAGGTTTGAGTATTGCAGTCAACGTGGCAGATTTATGCAACACACACTAATAAAGGAAATGAACACACACTCAACGTTTACATTTTTAAATGGTGTTGCAATCCTGCATACTGAGATTTAAATAAAATAATAATAAAATAAAATAAAAAAAACAGGGTCTTTGTGCAAGGTCCAAGAAAAAAACAAAACACAAAGTTTGGTGAAACATTAAAGGAAATTTCCAACATATAAATATAAATCCATTTAATTTAAACAGCAAATTGCTCTTTAGGTCATGATAATTTGTCATCGTCTATACTGCTTTATCCTGTATACAGGGTCGCGTGGGTCTGTAGCCTATCCCAGGAGACTTGGGGCACAAAACAGGGTACACCTTGGACGAGGTGGCAATCCATCACAGGGCACACACACACACACACACACACAACACTCATCTCACTCATCAAGTATTGTGCTTTATTCTGTGTACAGAGTCGCAGGAGACATTTATTCTGTGCACATCCCAGGAGACTTAGGCCATGAGGCAGGGTACAATCTGGACAATCCATCACTAGGCACACACACTTTTTGGGCAATTTGGGAACACCAAATAATCTAACTAATCTGCACGTCTATGGTCTGTGGGAGGAAACCGGGGTACCTGGAGGAAACCCACCAAACACGGGGAGAACATGCAAACAGAACCAAGGCAGGAATCGATCTCTCGACCCTGGAGGTTCAAGGCGACAGTGTTAACTACTACACCACCATGCATACAGTATTTTTTAAATATATATATATTATAAAAGGACCATTGCAAGAAATCATAACAGGAAAAACACTAGAATAGACAACAATATATTATAACATATCAACAACAACAACAACAACAACAAAAAACTATCATCTAAAGACATAAAAATAAACATGAAAATATCAGAACAGAGCTTTTTATTAGCTTTTTCTTTGTAGAATACAGTTGGAAAAACAATTATTATTATTATTATTATTATTATTATTATTACTTATAGAAAGAAAAGCCAATTAGAGAAATGAGAGCTTTAACACAAATTTACACCCTTGATTGAAACAGAAAGAAAAATTCTGTCAACACAAAACTGTACAGCTTTTATGCCACTGATTATGAAATACCTGTAGGCAGTATGACTCACAAGGTGTTTCTCTGAGTCTGGTTTGTGTTTCGGGTCTATAATTAAATGGAAATTTTATTTCTCCATGCACGTAGGTAATAACTCCAACTATCTGTCTTTTACTGACACTAGAATGAGTTGTACTCCAAGAAGCACAATATCCAGCACTACATCCAGCACTACTTTCACCACCTGCTTATCTGACTATATTTCTTTCAGTTCTATAACATTTTATTTTATAAAAGAACCATAGTCAGATTAGTACTTCCATGCCAAAGCTTTCCTAACACTTAATGAAATATGTTTTATATTACGTTTTATGTTAGGTTATGCTATGTTATGATATATTTTATGTTATGTTTCATGATATGTTATGTTTTATGTTATTTTTATATTATATTTTATGTACAATGTATAATGATACATTTTATTCTAGGTTTTATGTTATGATGTGTTATGTGCTATGTTGTTATGTTATGTTTCGTGTTACGTTGTGCTTTATGTTATGCATTATGTGTTATGTTATGTCATGACTCATTTGTCCAGAATCAATGGAATCAGTGTACCAAGAGGTCCAGGTAAGCCTATTAGTGTTTAACCTTTAAGGTAACATGTTTGTGCCATATCTTTCCCAGAGCAAAGCGCATTTTCAAGATTGAGCTTCTGTGCGTGAGAACTGATGTCAGTCACTCTTGTAGTAGTCTTGTCTACCAAATCTGTATGATAATAAGCAAATATGTGTACACAGACATATAAGAATGCGACCTTCGAGATTCTGAAGTTTGTGGCCTGAAGAGTGAACAAAAGTATGGTTTATTTTTAGAACTGATACATTTGTTTATGCAAAATGTACCCCAATGTGGGCGGCATGGTGGTGTAGTGGTTAGCTCTGTCGCCTTGAGGGTGTGGGTTTGATTCCTGTTCATAGTGTCTACATGTTTTCCTTGTGCTTCTGTGGGTTTCCTTCATGTACTCTTGTTTCCTCCCGCAGTCCAAAGACACGCAGAGTAGGCCAACTGACATTTCCAGATTGCCCGTAGTGTGTGTATGTGTGTTTGTACCCTGCCTTGTGGATAGGCTCAGGTCCACCAGTGACCGCATACAAGATAAGCGGCATGGGGAACGAGTGAGCGTGAGAGTAAACCAATCTACTTTACATCAATGTACATAATTAACAGATTTATTGAGCCCCTTTATAAATTGATGTTTTTAATGATATTACATATGATACATTTTTCTGATTTCCTTTTGTCTGCCATGGCTCTGAAGATGAATCAGTATATTCATATACTGTATATATGACAACAATAATGAATGTTGTGGTCGATTTTTGTTATTCTTTAAACAATGAACCAATCAAAATCATGATGCAATTTCATCAATTTCAGTTTTGTTTCCTACTGTTTCTGGACCTGAAATCATCTTGTAATTTTAAACATATCTTTAAAAATGTACAGTATTATCATGCATTAGAGGTCCAGTGCCTCACTGTTTCAAAATTATTTTATTAATTTTCTTGTTTAAAAATTGCATTCCATACAACCTGAAACAAATCCTTGCAATATGTTTTTTTTAATTATTATTAAAGTTCAACATAGGATAGTGAGTGTAAACAGAATATCGTGTTTGTATTTGTGATTGCAATTCACTACAAATCCAGCAGAGCTCTCCAAAGCTTTTTTTCATGTGCATTTTGATCAAATATGTATTGTATGCCTTATTTTGTATGCATTTATTTGCACTATTGTTAAAAGTATAAATCCATCCCTGTATACTTTGCGGTGTTTATTTATTCCTTTATCTTCAGTTAGTGTTTTATACTGGCCTGGATCTGGATGGCAGAAAAGCCTACCCCAGGAGCAGCATCTGTAAGGCTGGAATAGGGCCTGGAAAGGACACCAGTGATTCACATGGCTTCACAAAGACATTCACACACTTGAGGGTGATTTAGAGTCCCAAATCCAGCAACTGGCATGTTTTGTAGGAGGTGAATGGAAACTTGAAAGAAAACCCAGAAGAAGAAAAAACACAGGAAGAAACGTAAAAACTCCAAAAAGACAGGAGCGGTAAGGAGACGTCAACTTCAACAGCCAACATCTTGTAATGATTCTAGTGCCTTTTCTGTTTTTGTTCCTAGTCATGAAAGGATGCCATGTTTTTGCATCCTTGCAGTTGCAATTCCCTTCACAGGCAGCAGAGGGCTCAATAAACAACAAAAACAGCTCCTTTAATCCCAAACTTGCCCACTGAAAGTCTGCTATCAAACATTAACGCTCAATGAACCCATTCTTTTTGAGGATTAATTTCACCCAGACCTTTTCGCTGGCATTTAATTCTGCCAGGAACATTTGTCTGAGTGTAATATCTCTAGAACGACCTTCCCAAAGAACCTACTCTCACAAAACAACCTGCTGGTATTCGTGTATATGTAGGGAACAAATTTGAAACTGCTGATAACAGTGTGAAATATTACTGCTAGTCTTGTCTATTTGAATTCCAAAGCACTTCTTTTTACACTTAAAGCACACAAGTCTTTGGTCTAAAAATCACCCCATCAGTAGGCTGTAGGCAAACAAATAAATTAGCCTGGCTGGCAGTTTGGTACAGTGTGCCGACTGTCTGCCCAGAATCCCAGCACTGTCCGAGTGAACGCAGTGCAAACAGAAAAGCTTTGCCGGTTCCAGTGTGGCTTCAGTTCTGGCAAGTCCGACATTTCCAACATATTCCAGCCTCATGCACCATAGTGTCCAGTTTAACTTAGCAATTTTCCACTCTGTCAATTGGGGTCACTTCACATGCCATAGCTTGCCACCCAAGCATCGTCCATGTGTCTCTATAAAAATATATAAAACACAACAGGCCACATTTTCTGTAAATAACGCTAAATTTTGATAATCCTACGAAAATGTCTACGATAAAGTCTTACTGCCTTTAGCTATCATAGCTAACATTTTCCTTACTGTGAAATAGAATCCAATATCAGTTTATAATATCAGACTAAACTCTGATAAAAGTGAGTGATACAACAGGTTTCCACCATACTGGTCATTTCTTATAACCCGTTATTTGTTTATAGGTTCTCTTTATGGGTTCTGTGTACCGCAGATCCAAAAATCCCAGGGTTTGAAGTGAGAACTGATCCATCACCTCATACCTGGATGAAATCATTAAAAAAAAATCCAGGGGGTAGAATTGGACCTGCCACCATGACAGAGTCAATCCAAAAGTCCAAGGGTGGAGTCAAACCTAATCCATGTTATCCTACCTGGATGGAGTCAATCCAAAAGTTGAGTGGGTGGAGTCAGACCTGATCCACCGCCTCCTACCTATAGGGAGTCACTGGAAAAATCCAGGGGAAGGATTCAGACCTGATCCATCTCCTCATACCTGGATGAAATCAATCCAAAAGTCCCGGGGGTGGAGTTAGACCTGATCCACCTCCTCCCACCTATACAGAGTCACTTGAAAAATCCGGAGGATGATCCAAAAGTCCAGGTGGTGGAGTTGGACCAGATCCCGCTCCTCCCACCTGGACAGAATCAATTTTAAAAATCCAGGTGGGGGGGGGGGGGGGTGGACTCAGACCTGATTCAGCTTCTCCTACCTGGATGGAATAAATCTATAAATCCAAGTGATGGAGTTGGACCTGCTCCAGCACCTCCTCCTTTGAGGGGTGTGATCCAAAAGACCAAGGGGTGTGGAGAAAATTTTCAAAAGTTTCAGGCTGAAGAAGAGTGTTATTAAGTGTGTTTTTCCATGTTGGAGAGTGCCTAGTGGATAAGGGTTATGGTTAGGGTAAGGGCTAGGGTTACAGAAGGAGTTGGATTAGGTCCAGCCCCACCCCCTGGATTTTTGTTGCTGCTAAATATCTGCCTAAAATATTTTCCCCTTCATGAATCCCTCATACTCTCCATCCCCCAGCTGAAGTAAAAGGAGCACACTCTTCGTTAGTTATCTGGAAAAAAACTACCTTTGACAAACATTACAGCAGCTCTAGATTCCTGGTAACGTAAAATGTTTGTTGATTGCAGAATTTTATCACAGTTCACATGCGAGTTTTGTATATTACCCAAATACCGTACATGTAATGGTGCAGTCATTTGCATCATATGCAAAATTACCCCACATATATCTCAGTTTGGCTTAATTTACTGTTTTCTATTGGTCGATATAATGCATGAGCCTGGGCCCAAGCCAAGCTGTTCAGCGCTACCACTTTTCATTAGAAAAGAAGCTGATGATGAGGTCCCCTACCCAATTATTGTGTACTTTAGTGAATCTGTAGGCATAAGGGGCAGGAAAACGTTGTCAGTGGTCTTTGTTTTTCATTACCTTTATACGCAACATAGGGTGTTAAAAAGTCACAAACAACTCCTTTAAAAAGATTATGAGAGAATCATACAGTCTGCTTTATTCATCAATAGCGGCTGTGAATACCGCACTGTTTACAAGCCACACTAACAATCAGACAGTTATAATTTACAAAATGAAAAAATGGCATGGAACATAAAGATAACATTGAGACGAATGAGGGTTACAGAGAGGACAACTTGACTGTCATCCACCTCTTACATAAGAGACAGACAGGCAAAAAACAGAGAGAGAGAGAGAGAGAGAGAGAGAGGCGCACAATGTCCAGTTCGAAGCGGAGCCGATTCAGGATAGGCCAGTGTGACATAAATAGCGTGGCACGGACAAACGTCTGCTCTTCAGGATGTGAGACTGAGAGAAGCTGCCAAAGACATAGCGTTCATCACCAAATCTTTCTCAAAAATAACCCCGGACCCATATTGCATCATTGATCCTCACGTTTCACAGAGATTTAAAGAAACCTGGATAGAAAAACGAAAGACAGGGTGTGGTACATCGTGTCCTTCAGTCTCTTCATGGGATGTTTTCTAGGGCAGTGAGCTGAGAAATGGTGTAATTTTCTAAGTATAGTCCTGGCAGAAGGCACTGATTCTCCAGCCTGCCAGCTTGAACTTGGCTAGTGTTTTATAATGGTAAGTTATAATAAGGACAATAAAATTCCACACCTCATGTGATCATGTTTATTATGATGCTGTACTGATGTGTCGCACAGAAATATCCTGTTGTCTGACCAACATTTTGCTTATTACAAGAAATAGTCAGAAATTCTGAAATGTTGCTTAAACCGTCCCGGGACTGTTCGAGTCAAACCGGGACTTGTGATGATATTTCTCGTGAATGAGGAGGTACTGAGAAACCTTTCTACCTTGATGGTATCCAAGAAATAGTGATACGTATAATTTAAAAGTAACCCAGAACTTGAAGAATGTTTTTTAAATATCTAACGCTGCTAGATTCCATTAATTTGTGAGGGTGAAATCATTACTGGTGATGAGACATGGATTCATCACTACGAGCCTGAGAGTAAACAGCAGAGGAAAATTGATGCCTACAGTTTTCTGGAATTCTTAAGGGCCGGTATTGGAACATTATCAGGAAAAAGGTTCAACAATCAACAGTGCTTGTTACAGTGAGACACTTATTGAAGAGCTGAAGCCTAAACTTCAGAGGACCGTTATTCAAGTGCATCGCGATCTCGCATGACGATGCACATCTGCACACATCTGCCCCACCCTGTCAACGTGGTTTTGAGGTGTTAAGGAATCCTCTCGCAAGTCCTGATCTCGCCCCATCAAACGTTCACCTGTTTAGTCCCCTGAAAGCAGACCTACAAGGACGAAAATTCACTTCTGATGAAGACAGCGGTGCATTGTGGCTCACAGCTCAGCCCAAAACAATTTTAATGAGGGAATACGAAAGACAGAAGGACAAAGTTTATTGAAAAGCAAGGTGATTACTGTATATCCGAAAATTCTACAGCCACAGTGTGGATAATTTTGACTCACCTTTGTAGATGCTAAACTAGCTCACAAGCTAATTTAATTATCTAGCTAGCTAATATGCAAACCTGGAGTTGTTGTGGTATGACTGCAGATATTTGTCTGTTGGTAGATACAGTACAGTATGTTATGTATAAAAAATCAAATAAAGACTTTTATGTGTGTGTACACGGTTTGCAGTCACACAAAATAAGCGCAACAGTTGCTGCACAACATGGTGATAATTAGAAAACATTAGCTAAGCTACAAAACCTAGCTTGCTAACTTAAATAATGTTTTGTTTTGATTTGTCAACTGGTAAACAATGAAGTAAGAATATTAAGAAATAAGAATAAGAATATACCTGAGCAAATCAGGTTAGATAAATATTTAATAAGCTAATTTAATAGCGGTTAGCTTGCAAACCAAATATTAAAAACATTTAACATAAAAACATTTTTAAAAATACTGAAAGGATTATTATTTTTTTTATTGTTAAACAGAGTAGTAAAATTAGATTGAATAAAATCAATTAAACACAAACACAATTTGTGTACTGTTCTATATGAGCTCATATGAGCGCTTGGTAAATTAAATTAAGTTAGCATGTTGGTAATTGTTATGCTACAGTTTGTGAGGGTCGGCTAAGTACGGAATAAAACAATGATAGGTGTGCGATACGTAGCATTACGCTAAAGTTGATTATTTTTCTATAATTGCACAAACCAATGTGCTTTATTCCTCCTATACAACTTCAGTTTGGCAATTGCAATTTGCATTTACTATAGTATGACATCTTGAGATTTTATTTTATTTTTTAATTTTAATCTCCGTTTATGGTTACATTGGAGACTGGAAAACAGATTATCCTGTTAGCGATAAGCCAGAAAGTGATGGGACAGGGAAAGTAAAAAAAAAAAAAAAAAAATTTTAAATAGTATGCTGGAATATGTTAAGAAACACAATTTACTGAATTCTTCCATAAAAGCAGTCTGTTCTTATAGAATTGAGTAAATTATGTCTTTTGACATGTTTCAGCTTTCCAGAAAGCCAGGGTCAGAGGATCAGAAGTATTACAAGCACCCCTGCAGCAGTCAAGGGTTTGAGGGTCCAACAGCGGCGGCTTGGCAGCGACTGGAACTTGAAATTTCAACCCTCAAATCAATAAGCCCAAAACCTCAACTGCTGAGCCATCCCTGCACATGCAGCTAAAATTAAACAAAAGTAATGACTTGTGTCCACTTTGTGTGCTTCTGTCCCAGCCTGACCTCAGCCTTAGCGAGGAAAGCATTCAGCAGAGCCCACGTCACCGACAACGCGGTAGTGGTATGCGCAAAAATGCGCTCACCTTCCAGACACAGGCACGTAGTGATCGCAGGCAGGAATTAGCTGGGGTAATTTAGGCCAGAGAGTGTGTCCCATGCTTTATTAACGGCACTGACCTTTCGTCTCTGTGTCCATGAACCTGCGGCTGACTTGGCCACGTACCAAACGACGCAGCACGCTCAGGGTGCGCTACATTTATAGATATCGCACCACGATAGCTCTGCTAAGTGCTGGAATCTGACTACAAGAGTTTGTTTAAAGCTTTAATGCTTGCTGAGATCTCAGCTGTCAACGAAACCATCAAACAAATCCCACGGAATAATATGTGCATTGTATTGTCCTTTATGAATCATTGTCCTTTTAAACGCATCACTTGATCAAAGTTGCTCTCGTGCGTCTCATGTAATCTGGTTCTTAGCATCTCTCGGAGAATGTAGACCAAGGGATTTTCCTTTGGAAATCCCATTTTGAAGAACACTTCATGCCTGCAAGAAGCACTTATCTTCATATCTACTAACAATCGTTGTACAAAGATGCTCGGAAGGTTGGTGATCCGGGAACAGTATGTGCTTTGGTTTTTACGAGCCGCCCTCGTAGGCTTTGTTTTAAGAAGCTTAAAGGATGTTACTTCAAAGAATCGTTTTATAGCTGTCCAAGATGTTGTTCCCGCCTACCAGGATTTGCAGTTTCCTGATGTTTTATCCGATCCACCTTAAGGATCCACACGCTGCAGGATGCTTTTCTGCTCACCGTGTTTGTATCGAGTGGTAAAGCGTTTCAGTCTCCTTTGAGCTCTCCTATCAACAAAGCATTGCAGAACTGGGTGTTTTTTTCCCTCTATTCCGTAGACACGCCATTCCTTATGCATGCAAATCTCAAATACCTCAACCAGCACATCTTGCACCAATAACCGCAGCCACTGAGATGGCATTCCTTACGCATTCTAATGATGTTTGACATGGCATTACAACCTAAACGACATCCTCATCTCACTACACACACTCGGATGGCATCTCTTCCTTCCACGCATCATCATGAGAGACCAGATGAAAGGCTTGCAGCCGGACATGACTTTTAATAAACCAATAGCATTTTACGCACAACGTAAAACGGATGCAGATCTAATTGCAGGACATTACAACATATATATAAGAGGTAGATAGAAATTTGAGGCCTGCTTTGAATAGTCCAGCTCACTACCTGTGTTCATTTTATTTCATAGCAGAATCTGTTTAGGTATGCTTTTGTAAAAGCTCTAATAACCAGACTATGCACACAATCAGCCAAATTCCTCCTTTTTCATGGAGCTTGCAGAAAGATTTGGCTAGTGATCTGGTTACGATCCGTTACCCTGAAAAGTCTTCGCAATGTTTCGGACTCACAAAATTATACGTTCATGTTCTGGCTGCATGGTTCGAATTTTCATTTATCATTAGTTTAAAGCTGACTTGCAGAGGGGGGGAAAAAAGGCAGCTCTTATACTGCACAGTCATGGATTTGCGTACACTCTCCCTTCCTGTCCCTCACACACTCTTTCCCTTCCGTCTCCTCCTCTGTCACTCCGTCTCTCTCGTGCCTTTTCCCAACCCTACATTCCAGCTCAAATGCTTGCACCTTGACCCCTTTGCGCACTATTTGTGAGGAGTGCTTCTGGCCGACGTGCTGTCTTTGCTTATCGTTACCATGAGGCCCATGCAGGGTGTGTGTGTGTGTGTGTGTGTATGTGCGTGAGTGAAAGATTGAGAGAAAGAGAGAGAGAGAGAGAGAGAGAGAGAGAGAGAAACATGGCCATTTTGTTAGTGACGTTATGAAACACACAGCATTGATCAGGAGCTGCAGAGTGATGAGACCCCATCCCGTGCCTTCCCTCCCTCCTCCCTTTGTTCATGGTTCCCTCCTTCCTTCATTCCTTCGTTCTCTTTGCCCTCATTTTCTCTTTCTTTGTCTGGCTGTTGCGTTTTGTTTTTCTCCATGTCCTGTCTTTCACCCATCTGTCATGACATCATTTTTTTCCTACTTTTTTAATTTTTTTCATAGTTCTCAGAGCCACTGAAGTAAGATGACATTTTTAAGGTGTGGTCATAAATGTACAACAAACGAAACAACGCTTTATACAATAATAAACTTCAATCTTGGAAAAAGTCATGACATGAGTATGTCAATAGAGTCACCATTTCACAAAAAAGAGAATAGACTTGTTTATTTAATGAACTGCTGCAAATTGCACAGCTCACGGTTATAACTTTAAAATCCTCGGACAATAACGTCATGACTTATTATTGTAATTAGTTTGAGGCTGCGAAATATTACCCCTTGGTCTCGGTATACAAATGCGTGACTATGCCTTAATAATAAAAAGCCACTATGTCACCTCAGAGGCTCCGCAGCTCCCTAATCTAATCATGTGCACTAATTATACACTAATAACGCCTGTTTTGTTTCAGTCTCCAATCACCTTTGAACTATTCCTTTATGCATTGTTAAGGAAATAACCTGAATATGAAGGCTTCTCTCAGATTCAAGAGATTCAATATGTTAAAAATAGATACAGTTTTCATTCATTCATCCTCTTTACCGCTTATCCTGGTCATGAGGCGGGATAAACCCTGGGTAGGGTACCAGTCCATTGCACACAAACTACAGGCAATTTTGGAAATGCCAGTTAGACTAACCAGCATGTCTTGGAGTACCCAGAGGAAACCCACCAAGCACAAGAACATACAAACTCCACGCACACAAACCCAAGGTGGGAATCGAACCCGGACCCTGGAGGTGCGAGTCGACTGTGCTAATCACTACGCCACCCTGCAGCTCCAAATAGATAAAGACGACCAAAAAAACAGAATAATAAGTTTCCCATGAGATGCTTTCTGGCTCACCATGGTTGTAATGAATGATTATTTCCCACTTTTACTTAGTATCATAGCTGTCCAGTGTTCTTTCCCCTGTTCTGGTGTTTGTTCTGTACATCAATTGAAGCTCTTGTCCTGAATGCACAGTATGAAGCTTGACCACCAAACAAAGACTATGCTTGTGGCACATTTATTGCTTTCATTCATTCATTCATTCATTCATTCATTCATTTATCCTGAGTAACTGCCTGGTCATAGTTGTGGTGTTTTAAATTATTTTATTAAAATTTTCAAAACCAATTAAATTTGTTGGAAAATATCACAGGTACTTAGTAAGATATTAATTGCAGGAGCTTGTGATTTTTTTTTTTATGTCACACCAACGTCATGTTTAATACTGACAGTTGGAGAGTGAAACAGATATTAAAACATTATTTTTAATCATCGGTTTGTAATCGTGCACACAACATAGTCAGATAATCTCATCACCTCCCACTCTCCTTTTTTTCCCTCCTCTATCTCGCACTCGCTTCCATCCTCCAATCCATCTTCTATTATCAATAATTTATGATCTTAAAATCTTTTATACAGCTGTTTTTGCTGGTAATTGCATGAGAACTGTGTTTTTTTTTTTTTTTACCTCCCCTTGTGGGTTCGTCCTTCAAAAGGCCTGTAGACCACATCCGTGAGAAGTGTGTTGTATTCGCAATTTTTTTCTACAAGTGGATTTCCAGATGAACTCTAAAAAAGAACAAACATCCCAGGAATGTACATCTGAGAATAACCCTATTATGAGAGTTTTTTTTTTTTTTTTTTTTTGGATTTGCCTACACTCAAGTGAATTGCTTATAGAAACTATAGTGTTCTTGTACTCGGTTTAAGTATTTTTAAGTATCTTTCTTTTTTCATGCCTCAGATGTTGAGATTGCTTTAAGCTAAATTTTAATATAAACTTATAAACTATTTATTATTATTTGCAATACTTGCAATGCTGTGGGTGAATTAACATGGGGTAACATCTCAAAAAAAAAAAAAAAAAAAAAACGTTAACCCTTGCCGAAGTGTCGCTTATGACAACAATTCATCAACATTTCAGATCCATGATTTACAAGCTAAATAAAACCTACAAAATCAAAAGCATTTCTGCTTGTAAAACAGAAATAAAATTTTATGATCATGTGTTTTACGTTTATTTTTACGAATCTATTTAACACCGTTTCCTGAAACGTTCTTGTCTGTGGGTCATTCGTTACATTTAAGTTTAACATTAACTCAACCCTGTTAGTGGAGCACGTTCACCCTGAGCGAAACAATTGCAATATTCGAGATAAACAAATTTTCTCAAGATCAGAAGAAGACGGAAGGTTCTTCTTTTTTTCTTTTTTCTTTTTATTGCTATTATTAATTTAGCTGATTGGTTCACATTGAACGTACGACCTTGTTCCACAAATTATAGTTATGACTTTTATGTGAATGATTCAAATGTCCTTAATGTCTTTCTGCCATTATTCTAGATGCTAATTAAACATAATTTCATCTAATTACTCTATTAAGTCTATGCTAAACAACTCATTCAAGCTGCTACTCATTTAGGAGCAAAAATGCAGAAACCTGCATTAATGGGTTAACAAGGATTAATGAATGTGTTATTACATTAATAGTTAAAAAAAAAATTAAGTTTATTAGCTTTATATTGTATATCATTGCTATATTTAGTAGTCTCCTTATAAATTCTTTCATTAGCCTACTTTTCTGCACATTAGATTAGATCTGGGTTCTGGCAGTCCCATTTATCAGATTTGTAGCAGTCAGCTCTTTCTAATTAAACTGTCTTTTTGTTTTACATGTCGATGTCACCTGCATGAAATGTCCTTTCATTTTTTTTTTTTAAACTTAAAATTTAATTTACTCTCTACATTCCTTACACAGAAAATGTTACAATCAACAGACCCTTGAGGCTCATAATAATCAAAGCATTCAAAAGCATGCAACCCTCTCTCAAAAGCTCTTAACCTTGGTTATATGTTTTTATTTTTTTTTATCATTTTTAATTTCCCCCGCAGTGATACAAAGAGAACTCATTTTTCGTGTGTCATTTGAGTTCAGCCCGTGTTTTTATTACAATATTTTGTTTTCTCCTTTTCTTCAGGAAACCTGTATGTGGTTTGACCTTTCCTCCCTGTATTCTCGCTTCTTCACTGATTCCACCTCATCCGTTGTCATAGTGACAGCTTCCTATTTATATGTGGTTGAATTCGTGAAGGCGGTGGCCTACGCTGCTCTCTTGGGCTGCACTCTGTGCCCTCTGTGTGACTTTTCTTGCGGTATCTTCGGTCAACGTTTATGGCCCAACTACTCAAAAATGTAATGTTATGATATACGTGTGGTGGCCTGGGAAAACCATTCACATGGTCATTTTGTATGGTATATCTTCTGAAGATGACAAGCTGGAGTTCTGAGTTCTAACAGCCTGGAAAATGTGAAAAGAGAGAATATTGGATTTAAATATTTAATTCAAATTCTACCCAAAGAAGCCGTACTTTTAGATTTATAATGTAGTGAACTTATGGAAAAAGCAAAAAAAAAAAGTGGAGAATTTTAAAGAATTATACATTCATAAGTGGCAATGTGGCTCAGTGGTTAGGACGGTTGTCTCTAACTCCAGGGTCAGGGTTCAAATCTCACCTCCTGTCTGTTTGCATGGAGTTTGCATGTTCTCCCCGTTCTTGCTGTGTGCTATTCGGGATGGCTTAAGTTCCGTGTGACAATACAGGATGAGTGATAGATAGATGGACAGAGAGAGGGGGGGGCGGGGGTACTGTCAATCCCAAAGAGAAATTGTTACGTTACAGCAGCCAGTTCACCGATTATTTAACATACAAGCAGCAAAACTAAAAAACTGCACATTAAGTTGTTATAATGAGGTAAAAAAAAATTATAATAATGTGCAATATCATTTAACAATATAATCTGAAATATTGTTTATCAAAATCATATGTAACATCATATAGCAATATTAGGGGCAATATTACATTATTGCTACGTAAATTCTACATCAGAATCTGGGCCCGTATTCACAAAGCTTCTTAGAATTCTCTCAGAGAGCTCCTATCTTAGCTTAAAAAGTCCTAGCTGGGAG
>JAQMYI010000015.1:23016286-23033183 GCA_030014275.1 Clariallabes melas
ATTATGGGTCACATAATCACAAACACAAACTAGCACAGATACATATGATCAAGTGTTTAACTGTTTTCATTTGTTTCTATGACCAATAATAATAATAATAATAATAATAATAATAACAATAATAATAATAATAATAATAATTATTATTATTATTATTATTATTATTTATTATTATTATTATTTATGCTCATGTAGAAAAATATAAATCATGCAATAATTTTTTTTCATCAATAATTTTTGTAAAAGGCCTTTTATGATTTGCGATACCCAATATTAAAGTAGTATATAATTCCAATTTTAATTTAGTAAAAGATTGCTCTTGCTTCCAGAGTTCATCTAAGTGCACTGTGGGCCAGTAGACCCTTCCCAGGAGTGTATATCTCATTGGGGCCTCGAGGATTGCATAGATCAAAATAACTTTTCTGCAGTAAAACACTTTTACGACTATGCCGTCAATTTATTTATTTATTTATTTGGAATATTTTGGATTACTACTTGGATCCAAAGTTTTATCTTGTGCCGGAACAATGGTTGGATCATCTGCAGCAACCTGAGCTAGGGTATACTGAATATCAGGGTCAAACTTAATATCCGGAATCATTTCGATCACATCCGTGTCCTATGTGATGCACGTCCTTTTTTGCAATGTCCACGTCCTTTTTTGCAAGTCCATTCATGAAGCTATTTCTCAGGTGTGCTTCACAAGGTGTGACGTCAGTGCCAGTCATACTGGGCGGTTTCTCCAGCACGCTGTGCACATCATGGACTTCATGTGTCAAGTACTGGGAAACTGTTTCTCCATCTTGTTGTTTACACATTGAGATCTTTGTCATGTCCATTTACACTGGGAAGGCTTTAGTGGTGGTGTCCACAATCCCATTGACCAGTTCACCAGAGCTGCTTCCAGCAAGGCGATCTGATCTCACAGGCCGTGAACTTCCTCGCGCAATCCCTCATGCTCTGCAGCGGCTGCTGCTGACTGCTCAGGTTCTCCAGCATTCTGCGGAGACGTACGGTCTTGTGTTGTACGCAGACAGAGCTGGCTGTTGAGGTGGTGTTTGTTGTGACTGCTGCAGCTGCTCCGTGGATAGCGGTGGTGGTGGTGGTGCCGTCGGTGAGGGAGGAAGGTGCCGGAGGCAGCGGTCCATCCAGGTTGATAGTTTCTATCAACGTAGATAGATCAAGGCCTGTACATCTTGTTCTTTCTTGCATGTACACATATTCCAAGTCTGCAACTCTAACTGACCCATGATTATATAGACTTTTAGTTAGACACTCATAGTTGATTTAAAATTTTCTACCACAGGAACACGGACTATACATTGTCATAGGACTGGTCATGGTGGTCATGGTCATTGTTTATGGTGTCCAATTTTTTTATTTTGAGTTTTTTGATTTGTTTGAGCAAGGCCCTCAACCCTCAACTGCTCAGATGTGTAATGAGATAAAAATGTAAGTCGCTCTGGATAAGAGCGTCTGCCAAATGCCTAAATGTAAAATGTAAATGTAATGTAAATATGATAAACATATATACCAGAATTGGTACAGCATATAATATGTTGCCTAAGACTTTAGCACAGAACTGTATGTAATTTTTATTATGTTGGTAGCAAGCTTAAAGACGTTTAGATATCTGCTGTAATAAATCGCTTTTCTTTACTCTCCCATTTCTGGACAGTGATGTTTTATTTAACCGTAAGCCGAAATAATGTTTCCTCCAGATGCTTTGTGGCATTAATAGGTCCTGACATTTATTTTTGCAGATCACAGCCAGTCAAGTGATCTGAGCCTCATTAAACTGCATGCTTCTTCCTTCTGCTTTGTTTTGTTTGGTGCGGTTGAGGAACAGCCTCTATTCAGGCCACAAAGATTTTTCCACTTTTTTCCCCCCATTTTTAACACACCATGTGTTTCTGGACTTTGCTTTGTGCATGAGGGGCATTGTCACACCGGAACAGGTTTGCAACTCCTAGTTCTAGTGAAGGAAAACTGTAATTCTACGGTGTACAGGGACATTCTGTACAATTGTGTGGTTACTGTAAGTACCACATACGGGTGTGTTGGTCAGGTGTTTAAAACCATTGTCTATATACACATGTTGGCTTAGTCAACAAACAATTCTGGGTCAACAGCTTCTAACTGGGGGAAGTATGATGGCATAATCAGTGCTTGCTCTGAAACACATAAAGCATCATCTTTTCAAACTAATAAAAGCCACTTTTCAAATATTATACACCCATTTTTCATATGAGCACACAATTGCCCATTGTTCCTGTGACTGACAGAAGAGAAAGCATAACGGCGTCTCTCCCACCCAGAAAGCCTGACGGTCTCCTTTTAAACGGCTTCTGATCATGTCACAGATGGTTTTGTCTTTACTTTGTAATTGTAGGTTTTGGAGATTCCATTCCTCTTTTATATCTGTCAGGAATGCAAGATCAAGCAGCCAGCCAGCATTGGACAATAGGCTTGTGTCTTCTTTCCTTGATTTCATGACGACCTTGATTTCGTTGAGCAAGGAAAGAAGGTTTATAGCATTTCGCCCCTTGCTTAGGCATCTTATTCCAGCGTGAAGAAAACGGTCGTCATTGTTACTACGCAGTTTCAAATCCTTGGAGACATCAGAAGCAATGTCAAAACCCCACTATTGAACGCTATCTCCAGATCTCCATCATCAACACCATCTGGATGAACGCAGCTAATCAGATTAGATGATCACATCGGTCCTTGACATGACCCATTCCAGCTGTGTTGTCTGATCTACTTGACACCAAGCTGTACGTTATTACGTCTGTCTTCTTCTTCGGTCCCGGAATACAGTTTCAGAGGCCATCACGAGCACCACTTCCTTTCCTGTCCCATCATTGTTGAAAAAAAACTGCTTGTTGAATTAAGACTGCTTCCTGTGCTTCCATTCTTCATCAATATCCTGCCTTTTCTTAGACTGAACTTTGTCTTCATCCATGACGATTTTCTTCGCTAAATAAGCTTGCTAATACAGCCGTTACATTACGCTAGAGTAGTCTTTGACATGTTTATAAATTTGACGATATTTCTTAGGTTTGAAAGCCGTGTCACAAGTAATCAATTTGATGGTTTGATTGGATTGAAATGGGAAAGCATTTCAATTAACAAATGGATTGTCAGATTATTTTTTTGTGCATCAACGTTTGGTGATTTATTGCACTTGTTTCTTTGTCTGCACTTGTTTCTTCGCCTGTCTCTATTCAAGACCTTGTAATGTTTGTCTGATAATTACCCAACTCGTAGGGCAAGCTGGCCCTGTTTGCTCCAGTCTTAAAGTCTTTAATTACTAAACATTGGGCTGATTTGCCTATTAGGTTTTCCGGAAGTCCATATGTAAATTTCCAACTGTTGAAATGAACATGAGCTTGCCAGCTCTCTTTTACTCCATCAATCAAAAAAAATAATGACCACTGGCCTGATCTTCTATTTTGTAGAATTTAGGATTTTTTTTAAACACCGTATTCACTTACTGCTTTAGGATATACACTTAGTTTAATAATTGGCACAAGCATAAAACACATGGTAGGTGGGCTGGTATAGAAAAATAATCAATGACTGGATGACTTGAGTTTCTTTATTTGTGATCACATAAGGCAGCGTCATCAAGTTGAAGAACCATGGATGTACCTTTATTTCTTTATTCTCCCGAACTCCTCCTGGACACATCTGGAACTTTGATACCTGGTCAATTATTCTAACATGAAGTTCCAAGTTCCAAAGTGACTGTGTGTTTATGATGCAAGTTCTGAGTTGATTTTTAAACTCTGGGAGTCTAAAGGTTCGAGTTGTTATCCAGGGTTAAAGGGTCATTAAAGAACTTCCGGCTGTTCTGTTCGATGTGTGTTTACGCTCAAGTTGGATGGTGTGCTGGACGGTGTCGTTAGATTTCCTGGCAGGAGTGTCAAAAAATTACAAAATAGCTGTGATATCAGGATTCTTTGGTTGGTCCTGTGTAGAACCCTGATTACATCCACTAACAATGCCGAGTTAACAAAGGTGGTCGCCTGCACCTCCAGGTTCCGGGTTCGATTTCCGCCTCAGGTCTTTGTGCACAGATTCTTGCATGTTCTCCTTGTGCTTGGTGGTTTTCCTCCGAGTACTCTGGTTTCCTCCCAAAGTTTCCGCCCTATAACCATTCACTTCATCAACTTCCGTATGAATTAAGTGGTCCTATAGAAATAATAACATTTGTTGTAGGATGTTTAATAGCATCTTCTAAAGCAATCAGAATGAAGAATTCTGTAATATTATTATATAGTCTATAAAAACTGCACATTATATATGTAACTTTTATTATTTTGGTAGCTAGCTTGAAGATGTTTGGGGATCCGCTGTAATAAATCGCTTTTCATTACTGTACCATTTCTGGGCCTTTATGTTTTATTTAATAAGCTGAAAGAATATTTCCTCCAGATGCCTCGATGCATTAATAGGTCCTGACATATTTATTTTTGCAGATCACAGCCAGCCGAGTGATCTGAGCCTCATTAAATCACATGCTTCCTTCTGCTGACTCGTGTACTGTATGTCTCTGATTTGTATGTTTTGAACCATTTTTTTCCTGCCCTGTCCCAAAGACCACACATCGCCCTTAATCATCTGGTGATCTGCGAACTAATTTGTGTACAGCGTCCAAAAGTCCGGAAAGCACCAAACGCAGTAGCAGCGCAGCATCATGGCTCCAAAGCGAAGCATGCAGGACGACTCATTTTTCTCTCCCCGCTCCGGATGGAGGGCCCCCTCATACCGCTTTCAACCGCAAAGCACTTTTTTTTTTCCTTCTTTTTTTTTTCGCTTGGTATTTTTCCCCCTCTACTTTTTTGTCCGGCTGCCAGCTACGCGGCAGCCCTTTTTATTTCCCGCCAGCGCCGAAGAACAAGGTCCAAAGTTCAGAGTCGTTGTGTGCAGATCTAGGGCATTTGGAAACGCTCCCCCTCTCTGCTTCTCACAGGTAGTCTGGATGTTTGTCCCCCCCTTTCCCAGGCTTTTCTGGCCTTACTGTTATTTGGGTTGTACAGCAACTACGAGGTGGTATACTACCACAAGCGCTACAGACGAGATTAGATTTATGAGGAAAACACAATTTTCGAGTAGTATAAGTGAATTTGTGCCCAGAGGGTTTGTACTTAAAGCTGCCTTCTTTCCTATAATACATATTTCATTTCATTGTAAAATCATACAGTTGAGGTTTTAAGGGTCTGGCTTGGGAACCCAGCTTGATCCTGCCGGGAATTTCCTTTCCGGATAAAGGTGAAGTTAATTTATGAAACGTTTTCTAAAAGTGTATTTTTCAATTTTAAGTGGGGAATCTACAAGGAACGGGAATCACCAGTCACCTCGGTGCCGATTCGATTATTCTACAAGTATCACGATAACTTTTGAAAAGTTTAAAGATTAATTAAGCGTAGCCTGTTCTTTATAACACTAGTATTCTCACTCAAAAACCAAAGCGCAGCATTTAAACAATACAAACTGACTCAGTATGTTTTAAGACCGGTATAAGCGTGTGTAATGAGTGGGTTCGAGACTAATTCACCCACAGAGTTTGGAGAAAAAGACTTTAAGATCTGAGACTTGCACGATTTTTTATAACGTAACGCCATAAAAACATGTTTCTGTTGCGCCTCTTGGAAGCTTCTACGCTCGGTATGTTTATATCAAACTGAAAACCAGCCAATACTGGTCACTGGCTGATCGACTGGTTCATCTGGATTATAAATGAAATAGGTTTTTAAAAATGTATTTTGTAGTCGGTTGGTGATACGTGAATCGCCACACAAAAGAATCTCGATTCATAATTGAATTGATTTTTTCTCTGTTTCTATTACTCTAATTACACTATGTTTATTTGTGTTAGTATAGAAATAACCAAAGGTCCATAATGCTGTGAGTCCTAAACAGTTTGCAACCTTAAATTATACTAATGAATTTCTGTTTCTTGAGTTTTCCAGATGTTAAAAAAAAAGGGTCAAATTGCTACCACTGTTGCCATTCCGGGCATGCTTGTAACTTTATCACAAAACACTGCACGATTGTATTTTGACGCGTTGTCTTTCCTCATAGTCATGTTTCTTGTTATTGACACAAAGTGTAACAGATTTGATGTAAAAAGTCGTTCTCAGAAACACTTTGTTAATGTTAAACAAGATTATACGAAAGTAAGTTCCGAAAGAGTAAGCTGATTTGACGAAAAGCATTCCGCGAGTGCTAATAGAGCATAACAGCACTGGGACGTTTGTATAATATTACTTCGCGTTCTAACAATCGTTAATTACACTAACTGAAAGTAGGTCGTTATGGTCTGCAGTACTGAGGAGAGAGCAACTCCCTGCCAAAACCCACATTCAACCCAGTTATACGGAATCACTTTCAACAAGAAAACACAACGTAACATAAACATAACAATTATAACGTTATAGCCTCTTAAACAACACTGTCGCCTTAATAATTGCTTTTAAGTCATTCCGAATTGCCTCTGAGCCATGTTATTCTGTTACAAAGCTAACTAGCTTATAACACAAGACTGAATTCCAAATCCTTCTCTAACCGCTAATCAAGGGCACTACTGTGTGTATGGAACAAGGGTTTGTAAATCCTACAAAACGCACTCGCTTTCCATTAAATACTATTTGGAATTCAATCCTGGAACCCCGGGACTCGGGGCTACATAGTCGTGAAAAGAATTTAAAACTACTTTCATTCTTGTTACTTATCCTAACTGTTCACATCACAGCCATGCTGATAATCAGTACAACAGCACTCCCTCTCGATTATGGGATTATGCAATCCGACATTTATAGACCAAATTATCATAACCAAAATGAATAAATAAATGTAAAAAAGTATCTACGATTTATAACGGTCGCGTTATCACATCATGAAGAACGTTAGTAATTTTTATTTTTTTTATTTTTAAAATTTTTTTATTTTTTTATTTTTTTATTCACGACATCCACTTCCATTCAGAAACCAGTCTAACCGCTGACTCTCTGGCTCGCTGTATCACAATTATATAATTATCAAATTAATAGCTGCGTGGTTCCAAAAAATGCAGGCGCACTGCATATTAAAAGCACCTCATTAAAACGGCGGGTTCCATCCCATGGTCATCCTTTTACCACAAAATAAGCGTGGGTGCATTCCGAGCACAACCATTAAAATGTAACTAGACACTGCGATGGATTAGCCTAGCTATTCATTTCGGTAATCTCGGTCTGAGCACGAAGCCGGCTTGACCTCGGGAACGCGGGAATGATCATTTTAACAGAAGGATGTTCTGCACCGCGTGACGTGGACGGAGAGGACAACACGGCACGTGTAGACTCAGACTCTCGTGCACTTCATTTCTTCGCTCTGGCTTTGTTCTCCTCCGTGATCAGGTTACAGCAGCTGCTGACTGACACGCTGGTGTGGTCTTGACACGATACTGCACTTTAATAAAGACCTTGTTGTGGTGAGCGGATCATTTTTACTACACAAGCAGCTGGTTTGTTACCTGCTTTGCATTCCAAAGGTTCTACTGTAAATGTAATCTGGCTTCTTATCTCTGTGGGATTATGGGTAAACAAAACATGACCTGTGCCCGGGGACACAATCGAATGGGTCAGGTTTATACTCTTTTTGTTTTAATATCATGTCCCATGTGATCTCCGGGCTGAACGCAAGGGAAAATGTATTGAATTTAACGCTTCCTATAGCACCCATTGAAATCCCTAAAATTTCTACATTTTCAAAGACTTTTCAAGAATTATTGTTTAGACATTTATTTATTTATTTTAATTTTTTTTTTTTAATTTGTTGCAAGTTAAGGTCAATTAAGTTACCATCCATCTAGTTTCTCATCCATCTAATGTTATAATTTTTCCATATATATAAATCATTTTAAAAGTTATTTTATGTGGTTCTTCATCTCATTACTGTTTGTACAATAACCATTCATTTAAAAAATACCAAAAAGTTTTGTTGCCAGTTATTTGTAATGGCAAAATAGGGCTTTGTAACATAAACAAGTTTTTAAAAATAGTTTCTTTATCACTTCAAGAGAAAAAGCAAAGGACTATCGTACACATGTGGGTGAGAAATACTTCCTTTATGAAGTGCTTTCGCAAACTACAAAGGAAGTGCTATGGTTAATAACGCGTTATCATTTTCACAAGTGTGTGTTGTCACTGCGTTTTGTTGACTTTGTGATTGTGCCAGGAAATTAATTTATCCTATGATTTAATAAGTGGACGGACGCGCCGGAGGTTTGATTTTGGGTTATCTTTAAACCTATTTCGTCACAATATTGTCATGACTCAAAGGCACAGCAAAGTCCAAACCACATGCACAATATGCATGTGAATTTGTGTGTACTGATGCATGGCAGGTTATACAAATGACTATATGTAAAGAGTTCCTGAGCAGTGGTCACACTTCACTTTATCATTTTCAATATAATCTCTCAAATCTACTTATAAAGATTAGACTAATTTAACTGTACACGTTTAATAAAGACTGCACATTTATTATTTAGATGTTTACTCCAGCGGTCCAAGTGTTCTTTTAACAATTAGATAAGCTACATTTTAATATTTTAAATTGCTGAAATAAATTAAGTAACATAAGCGACACAAACCTCTCAGACTCCTGCTATTTAAATATTTGAGCTCAGTGTTTACAAACTGTATAACAGTCTTAAATGAACTTTTATCATGTCAAATTTACCTGCTGTGATTTAATAATTAAAATAATAATAATTGAGGTGAGACAAAATTCTTATGTTTGTGTTGAGCAGTTGAGTATCAAACACACTTCAAATCCATTTGTTATAAATTACATTAAATAAACAAATGATAATTGATATACAAGTTAAAAGAACTTTAAATGCATATTCACAAGGTAAGTAAAGCACTTAAAAATAAAGCTTCATGTTATATTCACAAGCTGAATATTTGTGGTTACAAGATAGATAAATTATTCTAATGGAGATAAACAATCTTTATTTATTTTTAAAAGTTAAATCAACTAGTCGGATTTATATTTACAAAATATATAAAGTAAACCGTGTACTGTTTACAATGTAGATAAACAACTCAAATATAATATTTGCAATTTGTTTAAAATTTTGTTTAGGTAGATAAGTCAGATAAACAACTTTAAATAAATATTTATAAGTTAGGTAAACCACTTGATTTTAAGCAGTTTGTCTAATTTATAAGTATACATTTGACTGGTTTATCTAACTTGTAAAATTAATTTTAAGTTGTGTATCTAATCCAAATTTTGCATTTGAGTGGTTTAAATAAATTGTTAATATTATATTTGAGTTGTTCTTTACTGTGTAAATAGAGCACCGTTCTGTTGATCTACCTTTGTATCTATCATTTATATTTAGGTTATTTATCTAACTTGTAAATATAAATTTTCATGGTTCATCTGACTTGTAAAAATGAATTTATCTTTACGAGGTAGATAAACAGAACACCTGGTAGATTACAACTCAAATATAATAGCTGCATTTCATTTAAATTAATCCAATTAAAATTCACAAGCTAGATAAACTACTCAAATTTATGTTATGTTTATATTTACAAGCTAAAACAATAAGCAATGCTCTGTTTACAAGGTAAACAAATTATTCAATTATAATTAAAATAATAATAATAATAATAATATTTACAAATTAGAGTTTTTAACTCATGTTTTAACAAGCTGGATGAACTACTTCAATTTATTTTGAAATGTTAGATTTAACAATAGTTTTTTTGTAAATTTATTAGAGGTGATTTTTTGTTTTTTTTTTAAACAAATTTTTAGCTGTTTAGGATTTTTGCTTGAGTTTCTGTGTGCCTGTTGTTTCTACAATTCCCGCTTCATAAGAAGATCTTAGAAATGCCTGAGTGTGGTTTAGGCCTAAAGTAATAATATGTTTGTGAGGGTTTTTTCTTTCCCCCATTCTGTCATGTGATCAGCGGTTACATGTTCAGCATGACTCCACTTAAGCTCTATACGTTTAGAGACGCAAGGGCGCGGAACAGCAGGCCAACTCCGACTGCGCTGACAGAAAATTAGTCGGCCTGCAGTGATGTTGGAAGCGGTGGTGTATGTTGGCCCGTAGCCCCGCGGGCCCGCTCCGGCATTCCAGCTCATTCCAGGGCTGCATACCACCGGTTATGTAACAGTCATGTGATTTCAAAAACGACTTTGAAAAGAGGGAAGTCTCTGGGCCTCGTGAGATTCCTGCCAAAACCACTGTTTTGCTTCTCAAATTTCTGCCAGTCTATCTGATTACTGAGCTATGTAAACAAAATTCACAAATCATCCTTGCATACAAATATGTGTAGCAAATAAACCAGATATAACTTTTGGACCAGGTAGTTGTTATCTGTCGTACATGTTTGTTTAATTCTGTCAGGTGATGGGGCGAGCGTAGGGGAGAGCGGTTAACATGTCAGAGCTTGTTTTTAAAAAAATCATAACAATAATTAATGGAATTTAATGAATTCGTATATTTGGAAATATTTTATTTATGGAAAGAAAAACAAGCTTTCCTTCAGATCTGTTTTTTAGGTTTCGTTTATTTGTAAGCTTTTGAGAAGAATTTCGCTTTTTCAAAACTCGATTCCGCAGCTCGTCGATCAGTAAGCACAAAGCCTGGTCTTCACCAGCCGAATGTGAATGCATGTGTGTGTGTAAATGTGCAAATGCATGAGCGTGTTCCAGCTTCGCTGTGTGCGCCGTCCTAACCTCGCAGTGTGGAAAACAGCCTGATGGCTTCCAGGAAGCTGTGGCCGCTTCGGCACGGCCCCCTTCCATTACTGCAGCTGGTGCCGTCGCTCTCGGCGTCACTCTTCATGGAATTCATGCCTTTAAAGACTGAGGCTTACGGTGGTGTTCCAGATCTCCCTATTTACTCTATTACACTCGCTCTGCGTCTCTCCTGGGAGATGAGCGCTCACATTAATTATTCCTTGTTGTTGTACTTGTTTTTCTGACCACGCATTCATACGCAACCTGGTCACCGTGAGCGCTGATGATGGATGATGGATGATTCATGCACACAAGGTGCACACGCAGGGTGTCCATGATCCTGCATATTAAAGGTGCACATTACTGCTTCATGCATGTGCTAACGCCGCTGGCGAAAGGGAAGAGGGGTTTTGGTTAATCAGGTGGCGTCGACAGTTGTGTCAGCTAACGGAAAGGTCAAAGAGCAGAGGGTGCGTTAGAATGGAGTAGAACGTAGAGAGTAGCGTGGCATGGGGTAGAGCATTGTTGCGTTGGCCTCTTCCTTTGTTTTGAAGTTCGACTGAGAGCGTAACGTTTCACGCTGTTTTTAATTTGAATGGCTTGCACACCTTTAATTCAGGAAATTTGGAGTAGACAAAAACAGAATAGAGGAGAATAGAATATGTATCAAATTTATATAGTTACATAAAACAGAATACTATAGATTAGAAGGCAATTAGAATATAAGAGCCGCACAGAATTAAATAGAATGAACTGGAAGATATACACCAAGTCAAATCAAATAGAATTGAATAGAATACAAGAGACGAAACTAGAATATGGAAATATAGAAGAATATGATCAGACTACCTGATGAAACGCTGGCCTCCCAGGAACTCCTTTAATGTGTGGAAATGGCTTGGAGCGAGGTCAGGACTGTACAGAGGAACTGTAATGGTGTTGGTGAATGATTGCCAAGCCACCTCAGCCAGGATCGTCATTCACGGATGTACAGCCTTGCACAGTTCAAATGATAAAATCTAATTACAATGAAATAAATAAAATTGAAAAAGTTCACCGCCCCCACCACCACCACCGGCGTTCCGTTTCCTTTTCCTCTCGGGATTTCCGAGTGTAATCGACCTTTTCCTCCCTGGACATTTGTTTGAACTTCGAACCTGATTATGTACTGTATATTATTTTTTCCATGAAAGCTGCATAAAAGAAAGCTGAATTAAGATGAAAGATTTCTAAATACATCCTGATTGATGATTTTATACAGAAGTGTGTTTTCTTATCTGTAGCTTTGTCGGTTCTGTTTCGATTGTTGTTGTTGCTTTTCTTCTTCTTCTTCATGCAGCATTTGATTTTTATCAGACATTTGCATAGAAGCAAGCGCACTCTTGTGCAAGCTTTGTAATTAGTTTCTTATTCCTGCATGTGTCTAAGATAAAGAGAGTGATTTGATAAGCGGTGTGTAACCTGTAACGACTTGTCAGTGCAAAAGAGGAAGCAAAACATCTCTGTTTTTAGGATAATAGAAGCTGCAGGCTGGTTGCTAATTTGTGACGGACATGTCGGAACAACTTAGTTTTCATTCATTTAATTTACTCAGTGAGGAATGAGCAATAATAAGATTATAAGTGATGTGTTCATAAGCAATTAAATAGATCATTTTCCTGTAACGCTACACCCTGAAGTGCTAACGAATGGATTTTTATTCGAGATTGGTTGAAAATCGATTTGGTTCAATCGATTCAGACGATTTCAAAATCAATATTATTAAATACATTGTTTTTTTTTGTTTTTTTTTGCATTTGAGTTGGAAAAATGTTGCTGTTCCTTAATAATCCTATAGGAGGCGTGGTCTAAACTATTCACACGGCAGGCATCACTGCATCCCATGTAAAAGTTTGTTTAGAATTTTATAATAAAATAAAATAAAACATTTATGAATAAAATAAAATAATATTCAATTTTGATATTTACAAAATCGCTATACAAATTGAATCAGCACCTCGGTATCACGATAATATCATATCGGCCGGTCCTCAGTGATTCCCATCCCTAATTTTTATTGCCTAAAGAAACATACATTTTGTATTTCTAAGTTTATTCTGGTTATCATTTATTCTACAGCACCTAATATTTTTTAATCATTCTTTTAAATTGGTACAACAAAAATTTTATAACTAAAAATATATATATAATAATAAAAAGTTTGAAAAATTAACCAGAAAGCAGAAACTCCACAAATGGTCTGTTACAAAGCTCTGGCACTGGAGACTCCTTCCTTAAATGTTCAATAAACATCTCCTCATAGAAATGTGTCAACAATCAGACATAAACATTCTCAGTTTTCTTTCCAAATTGGTCAAAGACTCGACTACTTTTGCATTTGATTGACACCGAAGAAAGAGAGCATGCTGTTGGTTATGTAGAACATGCACCATACATGTTCCTCATTAGGAGTGAAACAGAAGGAATTTCATGCATGCCAGATTGATCCGAGTTGTATTTCAGCTTTAATATTTTAAGACAGAGTTCTAAGACTTATGATAACTTTAAAAAAAAAAAAAAAAGAAGCATTATATGGAACCTTTAACGCACCTAACGTGTTTTGGGATGAACTAACGTTTTTTTATTTTTCTCGTCTGTCTTTTTCACACAGTAATGGAGGCCATGGCCGTGAGCATATCTGCACAGGGTACGGATGAGTTTGACCGCAATGCCCCGCGGATCTGCGGCGTCTGCGGAGACAAGGCCACCGGATTCCACTTCAACGCCATGACCTGCGAAGGCTGCAAGGGCTTTTTCAGGTGAAGCCGAGCCGCATATTAAACACAAAATAAAAATAAATGCATTTGCAAATCCAACCTACAGCATGTGACATTTACACATTGTATAAAGCACGAATGAAAGTTTTAATGACATGCGTGAGAAGCATGTAGTGCAGTTTATCGACAGTGGTGGGAAAAGTACATGTCTACTTGAGTAAAAGTACAAAAAGTTCTCACCTTTAAATAGTGTTAAGTATCAAAGTATCCAAAGTAGTGAGGTTTTTTTTTTGTTTTACAGTAGACTTTTTCATAGTAAAAATCTCTCTGCTTTCTGAATGTTTACATGCTTTTTTTGTTTCTGTCTGCAATAACGCGGCCAGGATAAGGCAAAATTCCAGCTTTATATGCTACACACCACTGCGGTTATGTTACACAATGAAGCAGAGAAATGTAGTGAAGTAAAAGTACAGATATCTCCTGTACTATGTAGTGAAGTAAAAGTACAGATATCTCCTGTACTATGTGGTGAAGTAAAAGAAAAAAATCTTCCAATAAAACTATTTAAGTAAAGTACAGATACGTTAAATATTTTCTTAATTACAAAAAGAAACTAAAATGACTTAGTTACCTTCCACCTCTGTTTATGGTTTATTACAACATATTCAACTTGCTTTGAACTTCACAGCCGTAAAGAGTCGAATGTAAACTGGCATTTTAAACAACTGTTGCAGGTTGATGATTCACCTAGTAAAACTGCTAGAGTATTTTATTTGCGGATGTTTAAGTAAATCATAAATATACAAGAGAAATTTCCAGCATGCTGACGGTCATAAAATGTTTTAACATCTAGCGCATTTTTTTGGTTCAGTTTGTTTGAACATAACACGAGTTATTACAGAATATTTGGGTCCTCTTTCGTGTGAATCACCATGTTTTGGTTTGTTTTTATGTTCTAATGTAGGAATAGGTCTGAATTTGTATTGAGAAATGTCAAATTGAAACATACACATTTTTATGGAATATTTTTTTCAAGATACTAAGTACTACATATTTGTTTTACAGCCATATTATACTAGTGCTGTCTACAGGGCCCGGTATTAACACTCGCCTGCTTGTAAAGGGCAGCGAACATCTGGGTTCGGACAAGTGAATTCTTTTACTCAGCTTTTAAAAACTGAGCACATGTTCCCTCCATGGCTCATCAACAGCGAAATAAACTGTACTGTGCAAATGTCTTGAGTCCCCCCCCCCCCCCATTTCTTCATATTAAATAAAATTATATGACTAACTACATTAAAGAAAGGGACAACTGTTTTACAGCACAGTACATTAAATGTAGCATTTAAAAACGTGATTATCAGCAGCAAACTCGTTTCCTCTCTAGTCTGTCCTTCAGGAAGCCTGTGGGACTATTTAAAATAGACTGCATTAAAATACAAGAAAGTCTGGCTCTTTGTAAGCTAAATATGAAAAAATGGGGGGGGGGGCTCAAAACTTTTGCACAGTACTGTATCTCTTGGTAATGGTGCATGCAACGAGTGACGGGTGTAAAAATCAGTTGTAGCATCAACATGCGACACGGCAGCAGAAACAGCGTGAAGATGGTCGGGGAAATATTGATCAAATTGGACATTTTAGCTCAACACTATGGCAGGTTTTCTGTTATTTAAATCTGACTGCTAAGCACTATTGTGTGTCAAAGGTCACACCACTTCCCCTTCAGATATCTAAAGTCTAATGAAGCGTAGGTGTAAACGCAAGAACACGCTGCGGTCCAGTGCAGACAAAGTCCGTAAACGTTTCCAGTTTGTTTCACCATTTAAAGTCTACCATCCAGCTGAATACACATGAAGCGTTCATGTCTTCTAAACCACAGCCGAATGAGACTTCAGCCTCTTTTACCCCGTTTGCGAAAGTAGGATCGGCACCCGTCCTTAAAATCATCCTGTTTTTTAATGTAATGCTGTTAGTCTGATCATTTTGTACACAGTGTGTCATATTTACTCCAACTTTTCACATCATAGCGAATAAACACACAAAAGTGTCACAAAAAGCTCAGACTCCATTTAGGGGGATATAAGATCTTCCAATGGAAGTTCACCTGCAGAACATTTGAGACGGTTGAAGTGAGAAAAATTTGCCCTTTTAAACCCTGGGGCTATTTCTTGTTTTACAAGATCAAAGGTGGCAAACTGTAACCCTCTTTTATAGCTACAGATCCAACGTGAGTAAGTAGACTATAAAGGAAGAAGGATGTAGATTTGTGTAATATTTTATATACTGTATATTATATTTGTACATTTTGCATATTAGGTTCTGATGGTTATGAAATGATTATATACTGTATAGTATATTGTGATGTTAATCAAAAAATCCATTGTGTAACATCTGTGACAGAGCAACGCACCAATCCTAACCATTACAGAAATTGTGTGAAGTGGAAACTCCTTTTTCTTGAAGGCCTTTTTGTGGTGGAGAAAGTTCCAGAGGACTGACACTGGAGACTCCTTCCATATAAAGTTACATAAACATTTCCTTAGAGAAAGGAAATCCGTATGTGTTCATTGTTTCTATGGAAGCATGAAAGTGTTGTTGAAAATAAAAACGAAAACATGCTTGCATTCGCAGGAACTCCATGTGTTTAAGACTTTATGCCTGGCAGTGTAAACTTTCTCATTATTGTGTTTATTATGCGTAACTCTTGAGATTTCCTTATTATGACATACAGCTAAATCCACACACCCTGAGAATTATGATACATACCGTATATACAGTATATTTATATATATTATGTGTGGGGGGAAAACCAGCCACCAAGCAGTTCCTCTGTGCATGTGGTCTACAGCGTGTATAAACAAGACGCAGAGATTCTGCGCTCAGTGTTTTGTCTGATTTAAATGCTGAGACGATAAGGGCATCTCTGGTTTCATAGTTGATATAGCGCCAGCGCTTACATATGCATACCAGATGACTAACCGAGCTGTTCTGTAGAACAGTCTGAGATCACCTATCATAGCAAAATAGGAAACGATCTGAAATAGAGAACAATTTTTGAGTTTGTTATCGTTTGATTTGTATCAATCTGCCAGGCATGTGCATATAAGAGATTCAGTTATGAAGATAAACTACAGTATGAGGCGCATGAAGCAACCTAGTTTATTTTTAAGTATGATGAGAAATCAACGCCAGATTCCGGAATCCTGTCTAGACCAGGGGTTCCTAAAGTTAGGGTCCAGATGTTTCACAAAGCATGACTAGGTGGTTCCAGGTGAAATCTATTAGATTCATTACTAAGCTCTTACTGTATATACAGTACAGGCCAAAAGTTTGGACACACCTTCTCATCTATCTGTCAATGTGTTTTCTTTATTTTCATGACC
>JAQMYI010000015.1:23053322-23068182 GCA_030014275.1 Clariallabes melas
ATAACTCATAGACAATTAACAAGGGAAACAAAGCAGTCACACTCAAAAACACACACACGTCTATACTATACACACACATTTTTTAGGACTAAGTCTGCTATGGTTTCAGCAAGGAAGAGTTCAGCTGTTGCCTCAGCTAAGCTCAATAAGGATGCTTTCACACTTTGTGTTTTTTTTTTTTTCCCACCACAAAAAAAGTGTCATACAACAGTTTTTGTATGAAAAAGTGATTCCAAATTTAAGGGGTACGAAACTGATTGTTTTAAATTGTGGAAGGAATCGCCAGTGCCAAAGAGTCTGAGGAAATGATTTGGTTTTTGTGGCATCTTCGTGATTTCTGGTTTCTTGCTAACATGATGACAAGCTGCTCAGTTTTTAACTTATTTTTGTCTAATTAAGGACAAGAGCGGAAATAAAAAGGGCCAACTGGATATAGCTGGTATGAATTAAGGAATTAATTTGACCAGAGGACTCTCCAAAAATTAAATGTAAAAAATTGTATATTATAAATATATATTTTTTAAAAAGCAATGAAATCTTTGCTACATTCATTTAATAAAAAATGATTTAAAAAAATTTGGGATGCATTGTTACGGGAAAAGTAATCGGATTTTATTCCTTACCTAACTTCGGAGTAATGGTTATTTTCAGTTGAGTACGACTTTAAAGGATCCATATTTTACAATTTCTTTAACAAGTTAACAGAGCTCCCCCTAATGGTCCAGCTGAAATACTTCTCAGATAATGCATTTTTTTTTAAATAATTTAAATTTTCACTTCGCCTTACTTTCACTTCTCCTCCTGACATGCTGTTCCAGTGTCTATGTAAATGACCTATTGCTGAGCCACGCCCCTACGAGACCAGCAGGGCTGAGTAACAAGCCACAGGGGAGGGGCTTTTCTTATATGAGGTCACATTGTTACATCTGATTTGCTTTTTTAAGCCCTAGGCAATACAATAAAAGGAAAACCAAAAACAGGATTTTTTTTTGTTTGTTTTTATACACACATGAATGTCTTAAAATGCCTAAATAAACAAGTGAATTTTGCATAATAGATGTCCTTTACCTCTCATTATATCCGCTGACTTGCAAGATTTATTTTTCACCAGCACTTTCTTGCAACCTGGTTGGTCAGTAGATTTACAGGAAATAAAAAAGCACTTACAAAAAAAGAAATGAATTAATAAAATTCCTCCACAATGACAAATTTTTAGCATAATATTGTACGTCTATGGGATTATCTAAAATGTGGTGTTTTTAAAAAAAAAAAAAGAAAAGAAAAAGTGTGAAGGCATTCTAAGAAAGGATTTGAAATGTATCTGGCACACAAGGGTTTTCTTCCTCTTTCTTATTTCTCAAGTGTTATAGTCAGTGATTTTTGTTGAAGTTAGCTGAAGCGAGGTAGGAAACGCCTGAACGTTGGGAAAACGTTCCTGAACGGAAAAAGACAGACATTGCACAGGCTTCTGGTCCTGTTTTCAATGGCCTGTGTGGTATTTTTTTTCCCTTTCAGGGAGAACAGTGTTAACAGCTTGGCTTGCAGGAGGTTATGATGAAGCACCTGAATTGAAAGCCCAGTGTGTGTGTGTGTGTGTGTGCGTGTGCGTGTGTGTGTGTGTAAGTGTAAAAGAGAGCATTTAGAATCAAGGGTGATCTTTTGAACTTCTTTTCTGTATAGTCATAAGCTAGAGGAATTACTGAATTCACTGGCTTCTACATTCATATGCTAACGAGAATGTGTGTTTCTGAGCGTAAGGTGGGGCTAGGGTGAGGAGGTAACGGGACAGTTCGGCTCAGGGGGTTAGGGAAACCTTTTGCTGGATTGTAATGGAGGAGAATCGAATCTAGCGCCACCTCGCACTTTTTAGGAGTGCTCTGGATCTAAAGAGAAATCGTGAAGGAAATCTGGTTGAGTTGCGTCTGGCGTTTTGACGTAGAGAGACGAGGACTCTGAAAGCTGATTGTTTAAGGAAGACACACCGACAGGTGCCGTGTTTTTAACCAAAATGATCTACCTCTCCCATCCGCACGTGTATTCAGTACATGATTGTGTTTCATTAGTTTTTTTTTTATTTTATTTAAAATAAATCGAACACACACACACACACACACACACACACACACACACACTAATCTCTTTCTTATTTATTCCTCTCCAACTTAAATGCTGGACTGTTTACCTCAAGCCTATTATTAAGGAGGTGATCCACCTCTTGCCAGTTGACTAATCCCTGTTTCCTTACCTTCTGTGTGTGTAGCGTGGTTTCAGCGTGAATTCAGAGACCCATCTTGCTACATCGAACGCTACTCGCTGTCAGTATTAGCTTTCTCTAGTGCCAACTGGCGAAGCATTTACAACCAAACCGACTATGCTAATCTTGCTAGCTAGGCTGTTCTCATGTTTCCGCGATTGACCTGCGTCCTTTAATCGGGTCTTGTGTTCTGCTCGGTGCCTGTGGGGTTCCTGCTTTGCAGACTGCTTATTTTTTTAAGTGTTGAAGGATCCGGGCGCTCGCTTGAAGCTGCTCCGTCTGTCTGTTTTTCTCTCTAATCACAAATTCTGTTAAATTAACCCTACGTTCATGCTAGCAAGCGTCAGACGACCATTTATTTCCTTGCCTTGGTCTTAGGGACAGGGTTAAAGCACGATGGTTCAATTGAGTTTTTTTTTTTTTCTTTCTTTCCTCAATTCTATGCAAATTAGGTATAATGTGGTGAAGTGACAAATCCAAATGATGGGCTTGACGTTTGTTATGCAGTTAACCGGCCATACGTGAACTTAAAGTGTCATCATGCACTCATTAAAAGTGTATTAAGACATTTCAAAGACAAGGAAGGAAATACTGGTGAGTACATAGCTAATCCATTTAGCTTGCGCTGCTAATCCGGCAACGGGACTAGTACAAAACCTAGCACGTAACATTTAAATTAAACAAGACGGATTTTTTTTTTTAAGTCAGAATAGTGCGTTATGTCATTTGCGTTCAATTCCTCATCAGATGGACATCGCAGGACAAGCACTTGTAACCTGCTAGTGTGGACGTAGGGTAAGACAGATATCGCCTTGCGTTTGGTTATGCAGTTGAGCAGAAAAACAAGGAAACATTTTTTAAAGCCTCATTTCTACCAAACTCTCTCTGATTGTATTTATGGTTCATTCACATCTTGACGGATTCATTCAGTCATCATGGCATTGCTGCACTCCTTCCTGGAGGCTTCCTCACTGGTTTAATCCGTTTCTGCTACCTCCGTAAAATGTTGGTTTTCACACACACACACATACATAAACACATACACCACACAGACACCACACATGTATGCACCATGTATCAGCAGTCTTGCCGGCAACATGCTCGTGTGTTTACGGCGCTCTCCTTTTAGCCATCTCTGGAATTGTGTTATTATGATTATGTTTTTTGTTTAGTTTTTTCTTTTCCGAATCGAATCTGCATCTGATCGGACTTTTTGACATTGACATGCTAGCTCAGTTACAGTACCTCTGTGTGCCTAAAACCCAAAGCCTTATTTGGGAGAGTGTCAGGGTTAAAGTGGCGAGTTGGAACGCAGGAGGAAGTGCAGGCCAGGTTCGAAAGGCTCTGCTGAACACGTTGAAAACATGTAAACCTGCGCTCCACAGCAAGACTGAACCACTGAATTTAGAGTTACGGAATTCCCAGCTCATTGTTCTAGAGCGCTTCTGTTAAAGGGTTCTAGAATGAGGGACTATAAAAGGTTGAGAATTCCATAGTTGTGTAAGCCTAGATGAGTCTAGATTATGGTGTTGTAACGCCTAGGGATGCATTGATACCAATGATTGTATTGCGCATCAGTCTAATACGTTTACTCATTCTCGTTCTCATTAAATTTGCTGCAATACCAGTACCTGATACCAGGTACGCTGTCATGTTAGTAAACAGATAATGGACATTGAAGAACGTCGTCAGACAACTCTAGAGTTGCTCTAGGCGAGGAATTCCGAGCACCGCAACCATACTCGATCCAAGTGCATGAACGCATATGGGTCGTTTCCACAGCCACTAGTTAACCAGGGAAACAGAAACATTAATTGCTCCACGACGCCCCCTGATGGACTCGTACCGATACTGATTTTGCACTCAGTATTGACGAGTAAGAGAAAGATCGAACAAACAGGGGTATCGATGCATCCGTATAGTCTGAAAGAAACTGCAACGGTCCAAAGCCAAACTCGGGAGGGAAAGCTCACGAAGGAAAGCTGCAGATCCACGCACTGGTCTCAGACAGACATTTGGAAAGATTTAAGTCCTGGAGTCGGCTGCCTTACTTTTGGTCTTTACATTTTTTTGCTTATTTTTCCTCTAAGCTATGTGCATTAGATCTATCTGATACATACATACATACATACATACATACATACATATATACAAACGTACATACTTACAGTACATACGTACAAACATACACACACACACACATAGATACATACACTGTATATTGTACAGCTGCATGTGCATTCTCTCAGGTACAAAGCTGAGCATGGTGTTTTATGATCATTTTTAAGCAGAATAGTCAAAGTGTGTATAAAAATGTTAGATTTTTTTTTTCTTTTTCCTACTTCTTCTTACCGGATTTGTCATATTCATGCTGCCAATAAGAACTACCATGCGTTCATCCAGTGAAGGTCAGATATGCAATACGAAAGACTTACCGCGCTTAGAATTCACATGAATCTATGACTCAGGCTTAAAAAGGAAACATACAAAGACAAAATCGAACCATTTATATATAAATATACGGTATATATGTATTTGTATCACTGTTGTAGCATTTGCAGAATGTGGTCTTATGGAGAATGTGGACATTTGGTTTTTCAAACCAGTACAAATCTTGTGCTGAGACTGACCCGGTTCTGTCTGAGACTGATTCACTGGATTTACAGGTGTGCTCTGAGTGGTCAGGTTTCCCCCCCTCCTGAACATTTTGCATCAGCATATGTACTGAATACATACTGTACATACATACAGTAAAAACGAGTGCCTACTTCCACACAGAAACCGTCCAGCTTCGTATAAATATCTCAGAGTACGGAATTCAAGAAATCACGATTTAGAACTGTGCATGCATTTTGTCGGGTTCTAAATCCCAAATCATACACTTTTGGAAGAAAAGTTATCAAACTGTACCTTTCCTTGTCACTGACGCGGTGTAGTATTACTATGTATCTTTTCTGTATGGTCCTTAACGTCCAATTATATTAAACTATATCAACCTTACCATATACTGCATACACCATAAAGATACTTCAGAAGGAACAAGCAAAGGTACACTTTAGTACCCTTTTTCTTGGAGAGTATTTAACCAGCATGTCAAAGTGAAGAGTTTCCTGGATTTCCTGATTACTCTGAGTGGGGAAAAGCCTGGCCATTGAGCTCCACCTGGACCAGTTGTGGGTGGTGTGGATTTTAGTGGACCATTCCTAGCTTTCCAAAATACAACTTTATGAACACGTTAGAATTATCTGGTTTCTCCAGGAACGGTTTTTAAAATGTGTGGTTAACTATTTTTTTTAAAAAAGCAAGGTCATTGATGGAATATGTGAATGAAGATTACAAATGCGTAACTGGACGAAGGTTCTCCAGCCAAGCCAGGCTGAGGCAGAACTCTAAATTAACTTCGATTTCAAGTCAAGTGTTTCTGGATCTCAGAAGAATTCCGAAAGAATATTCAAGCTTCAATCTGCCGACATTAGGTGATTTTTAAATAGTGAGATAATCTTTAGCAAAGCGTTCCCATAAATGCTTGGGTATGTTTAAACTAAATTAATCAAAGTTGTGTGTTATCGAAAAGAAGGTTCCACAACAAAACTTCAAAAGATCTGTCTAAGAGTTACAACTCAAACAATCCTATTATATTGAATATGAATATATTAAATACTGGAAGGCATTCGTGTCCAAAGATACCTCACCAAGCCAGGGTAGGATTGATAAAAGCATTTAATTTAGAAGGTTCCTCAATTTTTTTTTAAAACTATAAGGGTTCACATACATCACCATCAATGACCTATTTTTATTTGAACAACTTTATATTCTAAATAAGGTATGTTTTTTAAAATTTGTTTAAAAATTATATATGCAATTTCTTTTTTCTTTCTTATGAATAGAGGAAGATTCTGAACCACATTTTAGGATCCATTTTTGCAGAAATGCAGATCATTGCCAAGTGTTGACGACTTTTTTTTTTCCTGATGCTTGTATAGCTAACTCGCACACATGTAATCTCATCTCGTGTCTTTATACAATCCCAAGCTACTCAATATTAAGCTGAAACACTCACGTAGAGCTCATGTCAAATACCATGCAGACTCAAAACTGCTAGGCTTAATGTTGTAAAGATATTCATGCTCGAATCAACTAGTGTTGCCATACTTCCTAAGATTTTGTCCTCGTCCATTTTGTGTTGATGACTCTCCTATTTCCCGAAAGTCGCTCCATTACACCTTTATTTTGTGCTTTGTATGTAGAAAAAGAAATGTTTTAAGAAAATAAACAGCTGTATATAGTGATGCTAAAGGTGTGGAGTTCATTGTGTGTATTGATTTTGTGTCAAGTGGAAGTTACACAATTTTATTTATAAAAATCCTGAATATAAGCTTGTATATTAAAAGGTATACTGCCTGGCCAAAACAGTCACTCTTTTACAAGGTTTTATGCATTAGAAGAAGAAAACAACTAAAAAAGATTTACTAGAATTGGATCAGGAATTGTGCAACACATTATTAAAACCTGGAAGAATAGTGCTGAACCGTCAACTGCACAGAAGATCACTTAAAAGTTGCATAATTAAAAAATCAATAGTAAAACTCATAGCTATATTTAATAGTGAAACTAAGAGCAGTTTCATTTCAGTTCACATGTATGATGCATTGAGAATTCACACATTTTCTTACCTTTGTCTCTGTCCTCATACATTGTTTATTCATTCACTGATTCATCTTTAGTAACTGCTTTGTCCTGATCAGGGACACAGCGCATCTGGAGAACACTAGGCATGACAAATACACCCTGAACACAATGCCACTCCAGTACACACACTTTCTCACACTCCCTCACATGTAATTTACTGTCACTAATCCAACTACCAGGATGTTTTTGAAAGGTGCAAGGAAACTCCAGAACCTGATGGAAACCCGCGTGGACAACAGGCACAGTAACCTGAGCTCAAGATTAAAACAGGGGACCCTAGGACTGTAAGGCACCAATACTACCTGCTGTGAAAGTGATTATTATAAAGCATTTCATATAAGTATTTTAATTAGCTCATAAAGCTTTAAAGATTTGTAATTATAAGACAATTTTGGTGGGTTACGGTCTATCTAAATATTGGGTTTGTAAATTAATGTTATGTCAAACAGTTGTGTTTAATTCATTTAAGGTGCATTCACACACTATAGCATTTCTCACTTTTTTTAAAATTCAGTTTAATGACAATTTTTTGTGAGCTCGTCTCGTTTTCAACCATCACAAGTTCTCCCACACCACCTCACTTTTCCTCTCCTTCACTGGCTTCCTGTAGCTGCCTGCATCAAATTCAAAACACTGATGCTTGCCTATACAGCTAAAAAAAAAAAAAAAAGGCCCAGCACCCACTTAACCTCTCAGTTCTAATAACACCCCTACGGCAAATCTTTAAACGATGTCAAAAGACCTATCCGTATCTTCAATATTTGGGTTAATCCCCCTAAAAAAAATCCTTCTCAATACTGTTTGTTTGATAGTACTGTACTTAGTTAGTAACCTAGAAACCAGTCTAAGGATCTATCCAATGCCGGAAACTTCAAAGCACTTTTGTTGCTCTGGATAAGGGTGTCTAAATGTAAATTTAAATGAACACTCCACCATTCAGTGCTTGATCAGGAGTAAGATATTCTACCACTGGTAAGACAATACACTTCAAAATGTCAATTTACACACATTCCTTCTCCTTTTAAATAAATACCCCAACCATTTTTAACCAAGGGATGGTGCAAGTTTAAACATACAGCCACATACTGCACTGAATACTGTAGAGCAAGACAAGCCCTGCATGGCAAAAGGATGGTACACACATGACCATATCCACTTTTATAGCATCCCATTGCAGATATTGACCTCTTTCTTCATGTATGAAAACTTTCTTTTGAACCAAAAGAATGGAAAATGCTGTGCATAATGTTACAGTATATATGGAGTTGTGCAGAGTGAGTGACACTAATATTTTTTTTACCTTGTTTTTGCTGTTTTTCCATCCTTACAAAGGAAATATGCTTTTAAATTTCAACACAGCTCATAAAACTGCCTTGTTTAAATTAAGTAATTTTCTAATGAACACTTTTCTTTCTTTTCTCAAATTCTTTTGTAAATGCTTTCCACTAGATTTTTGGATTATGGCTTATTGTCTCATTTAGCCACAAGAGCACTAGGAAGGTGCTGGCCATGTAATGATTATACAGTACTATGCAAAAGTCTTGCACCATCTGTCATTTCTTCATATTAAATTAAATTAAATGATGCAGATTAAATAAAAGAAATGGGAACAAATGTTTTACATCTTCAGGCTGCAAAATGCCTAAAGATACAATTTAAAAATTGGTTGTTTACTGTATGTAACAACCTCAGCAACAACCTCATTTCCACTCTTGTCTGTTCCAACCACTCAGCATTCAGCATCAGTGGTATACTGACTTGTTCATCCGTTATCATCTCCACTTGTCTTTCACTGGTTCTTCCCTTAAGTTAGATTTTTTTTTAATAGGTCATAGATTCATAGGTCACTGTGTGGCTTAACAAACAAAAATATGCCTCTGAAGCCGCTCAGGGACAGGGACTGGATTGAAAAAAAAACTTGAATATATGAGACGCAAGGAAGTCCTTCAGAAAGCCTGGAGAACCGTTCTTCAAGACTATTAACAACTACGAGACATTCTGTCTATTTGGAAGCAAAATATGAAGGAATGAGGGAGGGTCAAGACTTTTGTACTGTATGTTCTAAAAAAAATAATTTAACACAAGCGTGGAACAGGATGATGTATCAAATATTGCAATCATTACAAATATATGACTATATTATAATATAATAGTTTTGCTTGATATACTGTCACAATGGTGTTTATAGCACAAAGGGACAGGTACAAAAAGCATGACGGCAGCATGGTGGCTCAGTGGTTTGAACTGTCGCCTTACATCTCCAGAGTACGGATGCGATTCCTGTTTGCATGAAGTTTGCATGTTCTCCCCGTGCTTGGTTGGTTTTCTCTGTTCCTCCCACAGTCCAAAGCAGATTAGGCTAATAGTTGTTGTTAGTCTTTTGGCTGCTCCTGTTGTGATGTCGCTACAGTTGACCATCAACACACACAACAACTTGCCACAGATTTTTATGCTGGATGCCCTTCCTGGCGCAACCCTCCCATTTTATCCGGGTTTGGAACCGGCATTGGCTGGGTGGTATGGGGTGTGGCAATCCACCGACGGTAGGGCTCGAACCTGGATCGTCAGATCTCCAAACAAACAACCAACAAACAGCATTCCTAAATTGCCTGTACTGTGTGAATGTTGACTGTTGGTCCCACCACAATCGTAAAAATGGGGATAAATATAATGGTACTCACCGCTGGCCTCCACAGTCCCAAGTTGTGGGAAAATGCTGATGGATGGATAGACTGTCATATTGGTGTTCATAACACTAAGGGACTGGTACAAAAAGCTCTAAAATAAAAACTTATAATCTAAATTGAAAAATACTGGGTCCATCATTAATGTTTATTGGTGTTACAGTATTACAAAGAACTTTTTAGTTATCAAATTTAAATAAATTTTATTTGTCACGTACACAACCATACACAATATGATATGCAGTGAACTGTTCATGAGAACAGTAAGAAGAGACAAATTGTACTGGAAAAGAATGTAAAATATAAAATATACAAATTATATACAGTACAGTGAAATATCTCTGTTTGTAAAGTATCTTATTAAACAATTCATTTCACATGAAAACTGATGTAGTGCTAAAAAAAATAAACATTTTGAAAGAAAATCTACTTTTCCTATGAGTTTAAGCTCATTTATGCTTTATGAACAAACAAATCACTGTGAGAACAGTTAAGGGTGAATAAGGGCTTGTTGAGGAACGTTTTTTTCTATGTGTAGCCACGCCCATACCGGAAGTTGCGAAATGCTTGAGGGGCGCCTCACGCGAATGGAGGGGGTACTTTTGCTTACGTTTATTTCCCCCCGAACATTATTCAGATAATAAATACACAAGGCATCGTCGTTAATGAGCGTCGGTGATGTTTACAGGAAGTCGTTGCAGTTATTTTGTTTTACACGGTGTTTCCTGTCAGGGAGCCGCGCGCGCGTTTGAAGAAGTCACCCGCGGGAAACTTTGTGAGCTCATTTTTACTAAGTGTCTGAGAGCTAACAAGATAAAAGTCTCCCAGTTTCTAAAGCACGCCTGAAACCTGCAACATTGTTGTTGTTTTTCTTATTTTGTTTGCAATATTCCTGTCAGAGGAAGAGACAAACACTGGTGTGCCAACGGTTTTTAGACTCCTCTTCGGTTGTTTGCAGGAGGTGAGCGCGGCATTCTTCATTGTTTTGCTCGTTGCTGTTCAAACACTAAATCATTCTTGAAGTTGGCATAATTGTAAATTGTATTCAGCAGTTATAAATATCTCAGTGAAGTTTGCATTTGTATCTTGTTATCTTACACACAGTGGCCCGTGTTTGTTTTAGCACGTGCACTAGTCGTGTAAAAAAAAAAAAAAAACATATAAAATAACAAATGCCTTAATTTATTACAATTAAACATCAGTCACACTCTCAAATATGCATTGGTGATTGCTCTATCCTTCTTTTATATTGCACCTTTCATTAAATCTGCCAGATATTTTGCTGTGAGAGTTACATAAACAGATGGTCTGCGCCCGGAAGTGCTGCTCTGGGATTTTCCGGTCTCGTGCTTGTTTATTTTCTCTCCTGTCCTTACTCTTTAAATCACTGATAGTTGTGTGTAAGCTGATAGAATTCTTATAAGCAATGGTTAACCGGTTCCCATGGGTTAAAGTAAAACACTGTTTGATCAGCATTTATAATAAAGGGATTTTTAGCAGGAAAAAAAACTTTTTAATGAAAACATTTCTTACAGAAATAACAAAAATACTACACTAAGCAACAAATTAGCAACAAAACAAAAACAGTAAATACTAGGGATGGGAATCCTCAGTCACCACTCGATATGATATCATCACGATACCTCTATAAGTGATATTCTATAAGTATCACAATTTTATAAATATCATGATTCAGTATTAAAACTTTAAAGATTGAGTAATTAAATGTAGCCTGTTCTGTTTAACATGAGTTTTCTCACTTAAATACCAAGCGCAGCATTTAAACAATACAAACTAGAGGTTTTTTTTTTTTTAAACTTGACATTAATTTAAGCAAAAAAGCCTTTTTTTTTTTTTTAAAAACTGAGTAGCTCGCCATAATTAATATTTCTAAACCAACTTGGCAAATAATACACCCCACACGGGTGTAAATAGTTTAGAGTGAACTACCTGTAGGATTATATTAAGTTTTATTTGTATAGCGCTTTTAACAATTGTCATTGTCGCAAAGCAGCAGAAATTATAAACAAACTACGTTTTACCGCTTCAAATACCAATAAAGTGTCAAAACTCTGCCTCACAAGTTTTTCAACTAATTAGCGCTCGCAGTGTTTTGAGTGTGTAAGCGTCTGTAGTGAGTGGGTTTGAGAGTAATTCACTCAGACAGGTTTGAGAAAAGAGAGATTGTGGAGGCTTTTAACATGCACGACTTTTGATAATATAACAGCATAACTGGGAAGCTTCTGCGCTCAGTACAGAATCGTTTATGTCACAGCCCTCACCAGTCTAAGGAGGTTCCTAAAAGAATGGAAAATGCTGTGCATAAAGTTACAGTATATATGGAGTTGTGCAGAGTGAGTGACACTCATATTTCTTTACCTTGTTTTTGCTGTTTTTCCATCCTTACAAAGGTAATATGCTTCTGAATTTCAACACAGCTCATAAAACTGCCTTGTTTGTTACCTGACTAAGAAGTGTTCTACCATAGAGCATGGACATCTTTTAATAATAGCTTGCACTGAACAAAATGTTTAAATGAAGTGATTTTCTAATGGACACTACCAGTCAAAAGTGTGGACACACTTTCTAACTCCATGGTCTTTCCTGATTTTTATTTCTTTCTACACTGTATAACAATGCTGAGCACATCCAAAATATGCAATAATCTCCTGTGACCAGTTGACATTGAGATGTGTCTGCTACTTATGCTCTGTAAAGCCTTCATAATGGCTCTAATCTGAGGTGCTGTACTGTAAATACAGTAGGTGTTTTTTTTTCATGCTGGTAACTCTAAATGAACAACTTCTCAGCCGCAGAGGTAAGTTTTGGTCTTCAAGAGAGCCAGTTTCATTAAGGTACTTGATGGGTTACTGTTCTTGCAAGAACTATTCCAGAACAACTGACCTTTATGTCTTAAAATAACAACTGACTTATCTTAATTATAAACTGACTTATCTTAATTATCTAATCCCATAAGGTGTTATTTCATAGTTTTGAAAAAATCTTCAAAATTCCAAACTTGTGTCCAAACTTTTACTTGGTAATGTATATTGCTCATTACCCTCATTTTTTTTTCTTCCTTTTCTAGCTGCCATGTCTGTGAAGTCAGAGGCTGAACCGATTGATATAACTAACACAGATCCAAATGATACTGAAGACACAGAGCTCAACAAGCCTCTGAAATCTCTGGTGGACCCTATGCTCTTGGCACCACAGATGCTCACTGGGCTGGAGCACTATGTATGCAGTGTTTGCGGTGATGCGTTTGTGTCACTGGCACAGTTGGCTCGACACTTGCAGTTCCATGATCGTGACCGACCGTTCCCATGCGCTATTTGTGGCAAGCGTTTCCTTAGCCGTAGTCACCATGACGAGCACCAGCGAGTGCACACGGGAGAGCGGCCCTTCCCCTGTGACCGCTGCGACCGCTCCTTCACCACCCACCACAACCGCAAGCGGCACCAGATAATCCACGACAAGGAGGAGGCGTACCGCTGCACCGTGTGCGGTGTGCTCTTCTGCCAGGACCACCAGCTCGGCAATCTCAGCGGCATTATACGAGTGCTCAAGCAGCACGAGAACACGAAACCAGGGCATGTAACGGAAATAAACTCTCAGATCAAGCTCGAAACAGATTCTGCAGATGAACAGGAGGAAGACATCCAGAAGAGCAAAAAGCATAAGCATCAGCATTCCTTTTTTGAAGAAGACTGTTCCAATTTGGCTGAAGAAGAAGACAGCAAAATGTCATTTCATGCTGAGGTCTCACAGGTTCTTCATAATAAAGAGCCACATGTTGGAACAAGTCAAAGAATAAAGAAGATTGCCTATGATATGGAGGTTATCCTCTAATCCATGGCTTAATGGCGTATGGTCTTGTTTTTTGCAGGTTTTAGAGTTTTCCCTGCTTTGAACACACCTGAACAGGTAATTGCATCTGAAGTGAGTGTGTCAGAGTAGCGAAACAGTAGTGTGTGGAGGACAGGGGGTTTTCCAGGAGTAGGGTTGGAAACCGCTTGTATAAAGCATCACCTAACGATTTAATAGTCTGATATAAGGAATCTGTTCTCCAAAATAGAATGAAAACGGTGATTAATGCAAAAGCAGAATAAACGTTCAGTTATATCATTGTTTTTTGATTGTACTGAAACAAACTAACCTCTATACAATACTACAATACTGTGATGCAAATATGAATGAATTGACTGGTTGGACAATTCATTGTGCTTTATTTTCCCCCAGTATTTTTACCACAACACTGATCATTTTACTTTCAAATTAATTAACTTTGTATTTGCTTTTCTTTTTTAGTTATACTCTCATTAATTTTATCTAACAGAGAATTGCTTGTTCAGCAATTACATTTAATATGCAAAGGCTGCTGAATATTGTATCATCTTTTTCTTCTTCCATCTTGTAGACTTCTGATTCATGGGGTAAGAGAAAAAATGTATAAATAAATGTAGCTTATTTCACATGTTGACATGTTTGTCATTTCATCAAGGTTTTCTTGAATATGATGGTAGGCCCTGAAAACATTCTGTAATTTATTGTAGGGATGGAAACATAAGTGACCATCTGATATGATATCACAAAATCAAGGTAGAGATTTGATCTGTATTGCGATTCTGTTATGAGTTTATAAACATGATTTTTTTTTTTTATTTATTTAGATTTTGTTACAATAAAAAAAAAAACTTAGCAAATAATCTGCTCCCACCACACAGGATGCAGTGCTGCTTCCTAATGTCCTAATGTGGGAGTAGTTTAGTGTATCACCTGTATAATTTACCTCATACAAACAAATGTTTAAATTAAAAATATATATTTTTTGAATCTATAATGTATAATGTAATGTATTTATATAATAGTAACAATAATATCAGGCCTCTCTTAGAGGCAGAAACATGGGACAGATGTGGACATTTCAATGTTTTAAATGAAATGGGGGAAAAACAACTATTGTTTTTCCTCAATCTCCAAGAGCTGTGCTTTAACCATGTGCTGTTACCGATACAGTCTGAATGGAGCATAAACACCAGTAACACATGTAAAAACACTTGTCAGCAAATGTGGTCAGGGGTAGCTCAGTGGTTAAGGCGTTGGACTATGGCTCGGAAGGGCCCATGTTCAAAACCCACAACCACATAGTTGTCGTGTGAAAAACTATTTGCCCCCCTCCTGATTTCTTATTCTTTTGCATGTTTGTCACACAAAATGTTTCTGATCATCA
>JAQMYI010000015.1:23068282-23080475 GCA_030014275.1 Clariallabes melas
TTTTGTGTGACAAACATGCAAAAGAATAAGAAATCAGGAGGGGGGCAAATAGTTTTTCACACCACTGTATATATAAAGAGATAAAATGTCTGTTGCTCTGGATAAGGGTATTTGCCTAAATGCTAAATCAAGAACTCTGCTTAATGCTTTAAATTTTAACCAGCATCTTTGTGCTCTCACATGGTCATAGATAAAGCTTTCTGAAATATGATTAGATTAGCATATGTGTATAATTTGCTTGAAAAACATAAACATTAAAGTTTTTTTTTTTTTTGCCAAAGGTAGTCCTGAAGAAAACCTGTTGTCTGAACTAAACACAAAACTGATATTTTTATAATAAATGTCTTCTTACACGATTGTAATTATAATTACATTTATATAGTAATTATATTAGGGGCTTATATTGGAAATAAGTTTGTGCATGAGGAAATGATTCAAGAACGTTCTACATAACTAGTTAGACATTACAGGTGTCTTGGAGCTGCAATAAAAAAAATTAAGAATATCCTTAAAATGCCATTTATTGTTTGTCTTTTTACTGGACATAATCAGAAACTTGGCGACATGGTGGCGTAGTGGTGATCATTGTCGCCTTACACTTCCAGATTCGGGGTTCGATTCCCGCCTCGGGTCTGCATGCATGGAGTTTGTATGTTCTCCTCGTGCTTGGTGGGTTTCCTCTGGGTGTTCCGTCCAGGGTGTATTCTTGCCTTGTGCCCAGAGTCTCGTGTGATAGGCTCCAGGCCCTCGCGACCCTGTATACAGGATAAAGCGATATAGAAGATAAATTATTGAATCTGAATTTCCATCTACATGGATTTGTCAATTATGAATTTTTTTATACGCCATGGTGTGGCGTATGCAGTACATTTTGAGTAACATGGATTCAGCAAGAACAGTATAATCTGGATGTTTGGCTTTTTTTAATGCGCTATTATATAAATGACATAGAGTGCAGTGTTGGCATAAATTAATTTCCCTTCTGATATAGCCCTACTTAAATGCATGTACATATTATGAAATTGATCATTATGCGTTTAAATCAGCTCTTGGATAATTAAAAAATGTTATCACTAGATGGCACTCTTACACCTTTGAAAAACTTAATAGTGCTTTCCGGTTTTAAGAAATTGCAGGTCACTGGCGTTTGTTGTGATTGAATCAGTAAGAGACCATCTACAAAGTGCATGACTTGGGCACCTGTGTGGGATTGTAGGATTGTACCAATATTGTAGTCTTTTAAGATTTCTGAGGTACTTTAAGTACTACACTATGTGTTCAGTAGAGTGGGATCTGAGATCCACTATAAGCACGTAATTATACAAATGTCTCACAGGAGAAGTACAGTAATAAAATCATCATTTTAAAAAGTCACTAACATGCAGAAAAGTCAATTTTGCACACGAGTCTTACAGCCATATAATGCTACTTTACTGGGTTTACATGGTTTTCTGGAACTGTAACAGGGTCTGTAAAACGTTTGGATTGCGCACATACAGGTTCATTCAACAAGGAAAATCACTCACACTTTGAAATGCCACTGATAAACCACGGAGCATTCATAACACAGTTCAAGTTGTACAGATAAACTTAAATAAAGTGAAAGCTGTGTAATCAGGCAAATCATTCTGCAATAACTAATAGATATACTTTGATTATTTTTTTCTACAAAACAATGCAAAGTGAGAAGCAATTACTATTAATTATTTTATTTATGATACAAATATATGCTATAAACTTATCATCTTATAAAGATGTACTATAGAATGAGAAAATAATATACTTGGGGTGTTCATGTGAAACCGGGACTTGTGGTAAAAATGCTTGTGAATGAAAGCATAAAACCCGTAGCTCCTTAACAAAACAAAAGCTAACTCACATTTTTACTAGGTTTTCTCAACATTGGTTCATTTACAAAAAAAAAAAGAAAAAAAAAACTTGCAAATAGAAAAAGTGCTGGGCATCGACCAACTTCAAACTGTTTCCCCAAAGGTGTAAAAAATAAAAAAATAAAAACATACATAAATATCTTTGTATGCTGTAGGATTAGGATTTTTTGGACATGACTTTCTGTGCCCAGCCTCTTGTGGACTTGTGCCTAAATAAGCAAATCCCTACAACAGTAATCATGCTGAAAAAGAGAGGGGTGTTATAGAAGCAAGTAGGAAACAGGCCAATATTAATGCAATTGTTTTTGGATTGTCGGGTCCACTATGTAAGTACTGTATGTTGGCTGCAATATGGCGCCCTGCAATCTCCTGCCTTGTTCCCAGTATGCATCCCTACCATCAGGGGTATAATCCATTACTAAAAAATATTGATTGTCATCACTGTGGTATCAATACGGACCATGTAGAGTGTGTAAAATAATTATTGGATATGTCTAAATGCACATTATTCAAAGATAACAATTATGTTTTACCAACTAAGCTCTTAGATTTGAGAAATTCTGTGGCCTGTATCTGATAAACAGTATAAACGGTTCAGAGAAGCTTCATAACTGTTTCCTATAAAAGCCCACATTCTGTATATTAATTATGTACAGTAAAAAGACAATCTTTATACAGAGACAGCCTTTATATAAAAAATATAATTTTGGGAGAAGGAGTTAAAAAAATTTACAATCATATGATGTATCCAACATACAGTATTATACATACTTATAACAGCTCTAAGAGTCCACGCTATACCGCAGCCAGCCAGCAGAGGGCGGCGGCGGCACACAGTTGGCATGTCCCTTTGAAAGAAGTAGTTAAAGTTATGTTGTAACATAATTTTTAATCATATAGAGTTAGTTTGCCATAACCTCACTCACCATCTATACCGCTTTATCCTGTATTCAGGTTCGCGGGGGACCTGGAGCCTATCCCAGGAGACATAGGGCACGAGGTGGATTACACCCTGGACAGGGTTCCAATCCATCGCAGGCGATGGACACACACATACTCACACAGTCTAATCTGCAGGTCTTTGGACTGAAGCTGGGGAACAATAGTCTGTTTGAGGGGGGGAAGAGGGCGAAAAGAAGGGGAAGAAGGGGGAAGAGGGAAAAAGGAGAAAAAATGAAGAGAAAAAAGAAAAATTGAGGAAAAAATGAGGTGAAATGAGAGTTATTACCATCTTTGATGTTTCCCCCCTAGTTGTAGACTGCTAATGTGATTGTAATTTTAAGATTTGCATCAAAAATGACCATTTTTATGCATTAGGCAGGGGGAGGTTGTGGATCCAAAGGTCCCAGGTTCGATTCCCGAGTATGACGTTTTTTTTTTTTAACATAAAAATCTGACAAGTGTCACAAAAATTTTAAATACTGCCTAATTAATCGTAACATGAGGTTAGGTTCTTGTAAAAGTATTAGAGATTGTTGTTAAATGCTTCATGTTGTGTCACACAAAAAGTAAATTTGTATTCAAATTAATAATTAATAGAATAAACATGAAAAGCAATGCAACAGTGTATTTGCCTTCTCTATATGACTGTGACCTGCTGGAATGAAGGCAAATTCATTACAAATGAAATATTAATCTGCTGGTGTACTTTTAAGAGAAACATTTTCTGTCATTTTTTTCATCTTTAGTCTTTAGCGTAAAAAAGCCAAACTCTACTCTCCTGTTTGTACAGATATTTCTGATAGAAATAAATCATGAAGCTTCTGTCAAAATATAATGCAAATTTATTAGTAAATAAATTGGTAATTTTATAGCACTCATCACTTATTATCAGTTCTCCAACTTATTCCAGTTCTTTAACATTCAAACACAAGCAAAAATAAATGCTATTATAAGTGATCAAACAACAAACAAGGGCACACAATGTAAAATCTATGTACATAGCTATAAACTCTGCAACTTAAACACAGTTTACAAAACACCAATCAAAACTTTACAAATTTCAGTCTATTTTTTTTCTGTCCTTTTCCTCCGCATATCCTCCATCCATTGGTCTACAGGCATACTTGCAGTTTGTGGACAGTATATGCAGCCATAATACTGTGTATGGCCAGTTTCTTTATTGCGAGGTTGGCCGCATTGACTGCATTTATTTTTTTCAACAGTTCGATGGTAAGTTCTACGAACAGGTGTAGGGGCAGGAAGGGGGCCTGCAGGAGCAATTGACCTCAGTGCAGGGATTTGTGGAGTCAAAAATACAAAGGGGTTATTGGCAGGGGTGGGGTTCAGGACGATGGAAATGGGTACGCATGAAGGTGGAGGAGGCGGCTGAGGAAACAATTGCCTTTGCGCTTGTAGCCTTGGTTCTACAGATTGTGGAGCACAGGGGTGTGGTTCAGCTGCAAACTTCCTCTTGACCACTGCCTGACCCACTGTACTTACAGGCAAGTGGTACTGATGTTGAGGGGCAGGCTGTGGGGTTGCAGCAATAGGACGTGTCCGCACAGGTGGGAGAGGCACAGGAGCTATAGGAATTGAGGGAGGCAAGTTCACCCCCTGCAGCAGAATCCCATAATCCTGCCTCTTCAGTCTTTTGTTATGCCACTGAATGAGTGTTGTTTGATTAATGTCAGGAAGCTGCAGGGTAGTGCTCTGCATGATCAAACCATTACCCAGAACCAGCTGCCTGATATTTCTGTAGTCCCTAAGTATCATTGTCCATCTTGTCAGTGAAGAAGTGTTTTTTTGTTTTTTGGGGCTCTTGTGAACTCCACAGAGTCTGACAAAGATGGCCTCTACTAAGCGACAACAGTCTGGCCACTGGGCAGGTGATCCTGTGGATCCTAATGCACACCGTGCCATGCTCTCCACACCTGGTGTAAATTCTTCCTTCTTCTTCGTTGCTTTGGGACGTCTAAAGCGTCCGGTAGTCAGCCGCACCTGGTGCCGAGCAGCGTATGCCACGCGCTGCTTATCGTACGGCAGAAGGTCTTGCCAGAGCTCTGTGATGGTGCTGGCCTGCTGGTTGTTAAGTGTTAAACCACTTTCGGTCCTCAGTCCCACCAAGTACTCTGCCAGGCTGTCCACTAGGTCCATCCCTGGGACACAGTGCTCATCCACAGCCTGGTAAATATAACACATGCAATAAAAATCAATAACAATACTATTACAAGTAAGAAAACAATACACATGACACTGTATAACCTCTCACCTAAAGACTTACCAGCTGTTGTTCAGGTGCTGTTGGGGTGATAACTGATGGTCCTGGGGGATCAGCAGTTGTAGCAGATGGCACAGTGGCTAAGAGGTTGGTAGAGAGAAGAGGGGCCAGAGTTGAGCTGGTTGTGATGGCTGATGGGCTCGCGGGCACAGCAGTATGCACAAACTGTTAAATGTAAAAAAAAAAGTTAATTAAACATTTATGAAATAAACATTATGCATTTTCACACAAAACAATTACAACAGCTGATAAAAAAGTCCTACCAGTTGTTGTTCAGGTGCTGCTGGGGTGGTAGCTGTAGTGAAAGTGGTTGGGATGTTGGTGGGGAGAAGAGGGGCAGAATCTGTGTTTGAGAAGGTGTCAGCTGGGCCAGAAGGCACATCTGTATGCTCATACTGTTAAATGTAATACAGTAAGTTTTGTAAATAATAATAATTATTATTCAGAAGGAGAATAAATAAATCATACAATTTAAAGGAAATAAATTCTAATGCTGACAATTTATATTAAAACAAGTAAATAAAAAAAAATCACCAGATGTTGTGCAAGTGATGGGGTGATGACATATGGTTGAGAGGGACCAGTAGCACCAGCAGCAGTAGTTGTGAAGGCAGTGGGGGGAGAAAGGACAGCAGCTGACCTCGTAATTATAGCTGATATGCCAGAGGACACACTGGAGCATACATCCACAGCCTGAGTTGAACACAACAAAAATTAAAATTCACTTCATACCACAAGTCAAACAGATTAGGATATATTGCATGTCAAAAACACTTACCAGCTGTTGTTGAGATACTGATGGTGATCTTGCCAAGACCGCAACTATTGGAGTGGATGGAAGAGTTGCTGTATGGCTGACTGGTATATGGAGCAGTGGGGCAGAGCTACTGGGTAGTGCAGATGGAGCAGAGGGTCCTGCACTCTCAGTGTCAGTCTGGAAATTGTAATTAAAACCCCCAAACTCTCAGGAACAGATCATAACCTTCTGAGAACAGTATTATCATGCATGTGACAAAAATAGTTACCAGCTGCTTCCCAGGTGTTGCTGAACTGGCATCAGTTGCAGGCAGGCAAGGACAAGTAGTAGCAACAGTTGAGACAGCAGCCTGGGGAGAGGTAGGAGTTTCATCACTGCAGGATGAGGTGGTAGTGGCTTCAGCTGATGGGACAGAGGATGAGGCTATGAATTCGAGGAGATCAATAGTAGGATCCACACCACCATCTTCAAATCCCTCATCCTGCAAGTCCTCCTCAGAGCCTACATCCTCCAGCATCTGATTAGTCTGCTCTGCATCAGGATCCTGGTCCTGCATGGCCTGTCCCGTCTGCCAGTTTAGGTATTCTATACCTATTAGTTCCCCTGGGATAAAAAAAAAAAATTCAAATGTTACATTTCAGCAATTTCCTAAAAAGATTATTCCATCATACAAATATAAAAATAATGATAATATACAACTCACCAGTGTACACCCCAGGTGGTTGAAAAGAAGGGACAAGCTTCTTTCCAAGCACTTTGACACTGTGAGTGTTGGCACAGTGCACAAGGTCTCCTGAGTAACTAAGCAGAGATGGAGGCTTTACTGCCAGGGAAGCAGCTTCACGGTCTTGATTCCATCTATGGATTCCTTCCAGGAGGTACAGCTGAAAATTCAGACTGTTGGCACTTGTTCCTTAAAATAGAGAGACATTTTGTTGTTACGTTTAAATGACATAATTTTATCACCATTTCTAGGCTCTGAAATAAAATTGTAAAACTGTAAGTGTAGTGGGGAAAATAAGTACAGTGTGCAGAGAGTGTCTGTCTGTATCTGTGTGTGAAGCCGAGAGGAGGAGGAGGGGGTGAAAGGGGGGCTGTAAAGGCGAGTGTGTGTGTGCGCACGTAATTTGACACAGTGCTCCTTCACTCACAGCAACACACACACACACTTGCGCCTTTACAGCCCCCCTTCCATCCCCTCCTCCTCCTCTCGGCTTCACACACAGATACAGATGGACACTCTCTGCGCGCACACACACACACACATACACACACACACACACACACTTATCTGTGAGGATTTATTTTTACTTTTTTTTAAAGGTAAAGTGCAGGTTAATTTGTTTTATTTGCTTTTCTACAAAGTATTAATTAAAGTGTGTTCAATACTTATTCCCTGTGTCATTTCACTTTATTTATTATGACTCAACTTGTATAATTAAATGTTCTGATTTCTTTGTATGAATTCAATATTTGGCTTGATGGCTACATCTGGTCGAAATTTTGTCTCAATAGCCCACTTAGAAATCCCCTTACTGATAAAAATGCTGATGTGTCAAATACTTATTTTCCCCGCTGTATCTGACCTTGCTGATAAACAGTTGTTAAAACTTACCTGGAATGAATCTGTTGACATGGCAATGGAAGGACTCCAGTGATGAGGATCCCCTGGCACACCGGTAGTTTGGCAGGATAATGCCTCCTTTGTTGGTGCATCCTGTCTCAGTGTACAGGAGCACACCTGGTTCGTCCTGAATACACTTCACATGCCTTTTCTGGACTCTCCAAATGTGCTCCATTCTCTCCCAGTCAAAGAGAGGGACACCAAGTAAATCTCTGCCCTTAACTCCCTTCAGCTCATTAAGGAGAAGTTCAATTGACATGATGGTCTGCTGCTCTCCTCTTGTCCGCCTTCTGCAGTGCAGAGACAGCTCATTCTTGGTGATGTGCTTGTCCACTAGCCTTTCAGTGATACCAGGAACACCTTCCTTCTTCAGCTGCTCCCTTTTGGCTCTCCGCAGCAAGGCAACGTCACTGCTGTCCCATTCAAAAATGCAGCATGACAATTTAGCCATAAAGGTTTTGTACAAAGGATGTGCTTCATTTGTACACCCAGATGCCAGCCGCCTCATGAAATGATAAATGTCCAGCTTGACAACCAGATCTGGCCACCCACCAAATCTTTTTTTTAGCCTGGTCTCTCCATCTTCCTTACAACAGTCAGTGTCAACATAAAGTAGGTGAGGAGGAGCCACACCAGCACTGCTGTACCTCTGGATTAGACGAGCGATCATGGTGTCAAGTCCGGGACCCTCCTGAGCTGTCAGGACACTGATAAGGATTTGGCCCACCTCATTGTTTACTGATGTAAGCCATAAAGCAGTCCCCTTGGCAATGCCTGACAACTTCTTGGTGATCTTTATTTGCACAGAAAAGACCAAATACATTGTTATCATGTATATGAAACTAGTATGAAGGTTCTTTTTTATGTAGAAAAATTACTCTACACATTTTAAGTGTTTTTTATTGTAATGTTTGGATAATTTTAGTTTACAAAGTTTTTGCCATTCCTCTAAGATTTCACATAGAAAACAAAATGCCATCAAATCATAATAATGCATATTTTAACAATGATTACAATTAAAACATTTACCTTTTTTGTGGAGTCCATTTTAAGCACAGTGCCAAAGGTAGACGTTATACTGGCTTTGATGTGATCCAGCCTGCTCAGGATGTCACGTCCGTACACTGCCAGGATCCACCGGTGAGTTGGTATGGCCACTGGTTGAGGTGGGTCTTGGAACGTGACAGGTAGCAGGCTCGGTTGAGCAACAAAGGCAGAGCATGCCCCAAGGTACCGGCAGACACGCTTAAGCCACTCCTCGCTGTGGTTTTCCCGCAGCTGCCTGACCAAGCGAGTCGGGCTGTTACCGAGCGTTCTCTCCCTCAGAAATCTTATGACTCGGATATCACAAGCATATCTGTATTAAACACAGGTGGAAAGAGACGAAGGAAAGAAATTAGTATTAAACACTCGTACACACGTAATTTCCTAGTGTGTTTCAGGGTCACATTTTTGACATACTCGCGTGTTACACTTACTTCTGAGTCAGAATCATACTGAACTCAAGCCTGTGAGCCAAATCCAGCTGGTCCAATATGGTCTTGCTTGAGGAGATGTAATTGGTTTTGCAGCCAACAGAATTACACCTAAGAGTCTCTGTTATCATCAGGTAATACCTGTCCACATCCAGAACCAGACGAGCTCTCTTGTGGACTCCAGCACCTGTGAGCTGTTTTCCACATTCAGGACAGGACAACCTGACCTTCCACAGGTGGTATGGCATCCACAGGAGAAGCTGGTGGGTGAAAAAGCGTTCTGGAGTGGGTGCCTGATGATAAATGAGCGCTGGCCCTGGTGGGTCATACCAAAGCTTCAGATCTGTGCGCAGCCGCTGGTGCTTCCACAGTGCTGCTGAAATCCATTTCTGGTCCTGAACTGGTATTGTCTTTTTCATCTCTGCTGGGAGCCAGATGGGATTTGAAGCAACAGGAGGCTCCACATCTTCTGCTGATGGATTAAGCAGAGGGTTAGGAGCAAAGTGGGCAGAGGGACCAGCCACAGCTGGTGGAGGAGTGGAGGTTGCAGAGACAAGCGCTGAGCATGCAGGGATGGGAGGAGTAAAGGAGGTGCCATGGAAAGCTGATGAGTCCTGATTTATACATATTTTAAAAAGACAAATTTACTGTATATGCATATGTTTAAAAGCCATGCATGATTAATTTGCTTCTTCTAAGTTAATAATAAAAGCACATATAAAGAAAATAATAATGGAAGAGTTTCTCACAGCTGTAGAAGTGGCTGGTGAAATGGAGAAGGCCTTGGCAGTTGCTGATACAGGAGATGGAGGAAGCGACAGAGGAGAGACAGTCTGAATATACCTCTTGGGACTGCAAGAGGGAGATGGTGTCCTTCTCCCAACAGCACTTGTGTCACCACTGGACAGTACAGAAGAGCTAGTGAGGGGCTGAGAGAGTAAGAAAGAATAGTTACAGTAAATGGATATAGATAAAGACTAAAACATTTCAACAATGTAAATCCCACTTAAAAATGCAGAAAACAACAACAATAGACATATTTTAAAATTTAATTTAAAAGAGTGTTCCTAGTAATTTTACTAATATTACCCTGCTTGCATGCTTCACAGACAAGCTCAAGTTTGGCTTTAAACCAGCACCATGAGCCCCTCCGAACCGTGGCTTTGTGAACTGCAACAAAAAACACGAAATTTAAGTGGTGTCTTTAGTGGTGGTGTAAATGATATGCGCACACTCCTATTACATAATGAATCATGATCAATAATTACCGATGCCAAAGTCAAAGCTGGCATACGAGGTGACACTGCCTGACTAGATGTAGCTGGTGCTGCAGAAGAGGATGTTGAGGGTCCTGGCTGTGGGGTCTCTGGCACAGGGACAGAGCTGGGAGGCTACAGAGGCATAGAAAAGAAAATTAAGTCAATCATGGACACATGGTATTTTTAGGAAAGACTACTGATACCTTTCTTGCATGGAAACCACAGCTACAAGTCTGTGTTCCTCCAAACAAAGGTTTATGCCCCCTCAGCTGCATAGGACATTTCTCAATCTGTAAAAGTGTTTAATGGCAAACAATAAGAATGCAATCTCTTTAAACATGGATTACATTTACACTTTATATATACAGTATACCTGTATACATATCAGTCTTTCCAACTTTACCTTCTGATACAGATCATACCACTTTTTCTGACGTGGTGCTGGTCTGTTTCCTGCCTCAGTGGGCCAAACCCCAGAGGCAGCGAACCTACGGAGACGTGACATCCACTCCTCGTCTCCCATAGCCCTATGTTTTTTCTGTTTGGACGCCATCTTTCATTACCAGGAAAAGAAAATTACTGTGCCAATTAAACCAAATACATACTTCTCACACACCCAGCGAGATTTATAACTATTAGGTTTTGATATATATGAATATTTATTTTCTGATAGATAGATAGATAGATAGATAGATAGATAGATAGATAGATAGATAGATAGATAGATTTTTAGCTCAATGTAAATTACAAAAAAACAGCAGATAGCTGTAATACACAGGTTGATTCAGTTCAGTCATATTAACTGTATTAGTGTCTAAAATACTCAAGCTGGATTTGTGCCACAACGGATGCACTAAATAACCAAGGTTATAACACAAACCTCATTCATATTGTTATCCAATTCTGTATGAGAATATAATCTACTGGTCTACTTACCTTATGGCGTTACTGTAGTCAGAAAAGTGGTGATTATTCATTGTTTTGGCGAGTGCACAACGATCTGATTATAATCTCATATTAGTTAAAAAGGCATGTTTAAAGTTTTGCAGTTGTTTAAACGCGTCGCTTGGTCTGTTCAATAAGCATCATCACATTTCTGTTATCTGTTATAATGGTGTTATGCAGCGTCTGTTATATGTTGCAATCCTGACGTTTTAGGCGCCTGCACTAAGTTTGTACATGCAAAATAAACATTTATCGATTGAAACTGGTCTATTCGTTTTGTGCATGAAAAATAAATGTTTGTTTTGCATGCATAAACGATGCACAAACGATATGACATGGTTTATCGGACTATCGGTTCAAACTGGTCTCTTCGTTTGTCCATGGTCTGTTCATCGTTTATGCATGCAAAATAAATGTGTTCATCTTCATTTCGCACGCACAAGCAATGCACAAACTAATTCAGAGTTTTTTCTTCTGATCATATGCGGGGCAGATTCACCCAGGAGGTCTAACACCACCACGACCACGATGTTATTAAATACAGTAAAGATATTACTACTGGAAGCATACACTGCGAAAACAAAAGCATTAAGCGGTAGAAAAAAAAAACTAAAATACACCGCTAATGTGTAACTGTAAAAGTAAGTGAAGGCATGTCTGCTTAGAAAACATTGACATTAATACAGCATCAGCAACTTTACAGTAACATTATATAATGCATGCCGCTTAAATAAAGTCTATTTATCGCTGTAATTAATGCTTTCTAACAAACAAACGTAACGTGCGGTCTTACCGTGCGTGTTATGTTGGACGAATATCTCTGTCAATATATACAAATATCTCCGAATAGTTTAGAAACTTGACAAAATCCGTCCGCATCGGCATGGGGGGGGGGCGATAGGGGCGGGTGCAAGGCGCATACTCGACGTTGGTTGGCTGTAAATTATGCAGATATTTTGGAAACGGAGGAAGCTGATTGGCTTTGAATTTTGGAAACGGAGGAAGCTGATTGGCTTTGAATTTT
>JAQMYI010000015.1:23099257-23120975 GCA_030014275.1 Clariallabes melas
GAGCCTGTTCTGAACGTCGACGGTGTCCGTGGGTCTGCGGGGAGAAAGCGGAGCGCGCGGTGACGGAAGGATCCCGAAATAATGCGTGGTTACGCGTAAGACTCTCCAGCCGGGGCTTGGCATCTCTCGTGGTTCGCGTCCTCGACGGCTTTCCTGGAAGGTAAACACCGTTTTTGTCGCCTCATAGAATAGACACTGCGTCCCGAACACTCAGCCTGCTAATGAATACTGCTAAGGGTTCCAAAATAATAACCGTTGCCATAGTTACCAGGGGTCTATGATTTAGCGCGGTCGCATTATGCGGTTTTAGGACGCGGCCGCCAGGTTTCCTACACGTCGTTTAGCTAAATGAAGGAGAGTCAGTGACCCCACTGTGTGTGTGTGGTTCCCAGGCCTAAGCCTGATCTGAGAACAGCTTTAACAGACGGTGTATTGCGCAAACAGAAGCTGTTGGCCACACAGGTGCGCGGCTGCTGCAGCCTGGGCTTTAAACACACTCTAGGGTGGATCTTAAAGAGACAGAGATTCACAGCCAGCACTAATGCCCTCCAGGCTTTCAATCCATGACGCCAGGCCATATGTGGACTAAACGAGCGTTTCACACTCTCACTTATGATTAAAAAAAAAAAACAGGCGCTAAACTGTATCTTGTAACCTGCTGTACTGTAGTACCGCTTTGATATGTTTCTTGGGCATGTGTATGTTCACAGCATTACTCTGACCCATTTATGTACAGTAAGTAAAGATATCCTCTATCCACAGGAGCATATGTACTAAATATACAAAATGATTCACGCTTAATGGTACCACCACCACAGGAAACAAATTAAAGATACAGTGTATTATATCAAACTGCTTTTCTTTGTTGCTGAGGTGGTATTTGCAAGTGTACACCTTTGTCGCTTATATTATTATATATATTTTTTTTTCACATAGAAACATGAAAGGGTAGCACCGTGGCTTAGTGGCTAGTACTGTCGCCTTGCACCTCCAGCGTCCAGGTTCAAATTCCTGTCTTGGGTCTGTCTGTCTGTCTGTGTGTGTAGTGTTTGCATTTTGTGGGTTTCCTCAGGGTGCTCCAGTTTCCTCCCACAGTCGAAAAACATGGAGTTTAGGCTAACTGGTGTTTCCAAAAAAAAAAAATGCCCATAGTGTGTATGCCTTGAGATAGATTCGAAACCCCATCCAGGGTGTACCCCACCTTGTGCCCTAAGTGTCTGACCCAGGATAGCCTCAAGGCCACCTGGGTCCCTGTATACAGGATAAAGTGGTATAGACGATGAGTGAGTGAGAAACATGGAAAGCTATATATATAAATGTTGTACATACACATCCCTGTATGAGAAATACACATTAAAGGTACAAAACAGGGATAACGAAAGGTCCCGTTTAGCACCAAGTGTGTTCTCAGAATTTAAGGTACCGAAATATTTTTCTTTGGCTTTCCAGCAGTACCACCAAGAGAAAACTGTTTAGCGACCATACAAACCATACAAACTAGAGACGTCTTCAGGACGCATTTAAATCCTCATATTAAAGTCGCCTTTAGGGGGGAGGTCTTCATGGAGTAATTAGTAATATTTGATTTTGGTCAGAATGACCTTTGGAGGAGTTTCAGCGTGTCCACAGGGAAAAGTACAAACCGTGCCTTCTTAATGGTACCAAGACAGCAAGATGAAAAGGTATTGAGCTAGCAGATTTTCTAGGAAATCTAAGTTTCTTGAGTTACATTTATTACATATATGTATGTATATATTACATATATAATATATGTAATATATTACATATATTTCAGTAAACTTGGATTATTATGCTTAGACACTGATCAGAGAACTAATCCAGTTTATCTACTTTGATGCTTATTAATGATAACAAAAAAATTACATTTTGAATATCATTTTTTTCACACAAAGCAGTGTTGGTTACAATCAAGTATCATTATGTTTGTATGATATTGCAATTTTTCTAATCTTTCAGAAAATGATGTAATGTTGGCAAAAAAAAATGTTGGCTGATGAACTCTTAATTTATTATATATTTTATTATATATTTATCTACAGTACAACAGCAGCTTTGACAGTAGTTCTGGTTGCAGTCCAGAACCCAAGTTTTATTTTTATATGCTTTTAGTAATGCGTCATCGTTTCCAACGCAACACATCGCTTACTTGTTCGATAGACGACCTACATACTTTAAGGCTAATATTAAATAGATTTGTGTTTTTATTTAACAAAGGAAAACATATATATATGTGTGAAGTTATTGTTTTATTAAATGTTTAGGTAACATTTACGGAAGGAGTCTCCAGCGTCAGAGTTTTCCAGGCCACATGACACAACCATGTTTTGCTGTAACAGCACACATTAAAGAATGTTTTTCCAGATCAGAATAAACAACCAGGGTTAAAGGAAGTCCTTTATCTGTATCTTTTGGTTTAAGCTGTGGGATTTTGACATTTTCACGTCTGACACATGTCTGATAGAAGAGTTCCAAGATACAGAGTGTATTATAGATAAATGGGTTCTCGATAAGAATTCCCTTCTCGGGTCTCGAGCTACATCGCTGCCTGTTAATCAAATAACTATCAGGCTTAAGTTCTACAGCTGCTAGTGTCTTATACTGTATTTCCTTCCAGCTGAGAAGATGAAGAAAGCATTGGTACAGCTCAGAAAGAACCACCGCCAGGCAGGACGCTAGAGATCGTTTTAAATTTCTCAGACCGCATCTCAACACGACACTCTTTCAGCCCTAATCCGCGCTAATGTTCCTTTAAGAGCCAGGATGACGCTACTGTACTGTTTGAACCAGTAACTGGACTGTGGGGGTCATGAAGGGGTTAAGCGGTCTCCATGGTGATCACTGACGTCTGGCTGTGAGTGTGTGTGTGTGTGTATGAGAGCTGGAAGGGTTCAGCAGAGGTTGATCGCCGCTTTATTGCCTCATTTGCACGTTTTAAAAGGCATTAGTTCATGTTTATATTGTAGTGCCATTTTCAGCTTGGAGGCGTGTGCAATTATTTTTATTCTGGATCTGTGTGTGTGTATGTGTGTGTGTGTGTGCGCATGTGGGGGAGAAATAAAAAGATACACATACTTAATTACAAAAGACTTCTGCTGAGTAACATAACTATTTCTGTCACGTTAAATGAAGCACAATAACGGTAACCCATTTATCACTCGCCCCTTTCAATTCCTAAGCAGGTCCTAATCACGTTTAAGTCTTCTATTTGTTCCACTTTAAGTAACAAAAATCTCTGACAGGATGAGGAGTACTGCTCATGATGGCGCGTAAACAAGAAGACCTCCGCTGTCCTGACGTTTTCATTAACGTGATTTACTCTGGGTAAATACAGGAGGAGAGAACGGAGTGTGATGAGAAAGCGCCAGAGTTGGCGAGATAAAGAGCCCGGCTCACTCTCTATTCAGTTGATTAAGGATCTAAAATTAGGTGCATGGTGGCCACGTTCAAGCATTCTGAACCAATCTGAACAGAAGTGAAAAACAAGCCCTTAGGACTGAGACTGAGGTGTTTTAGCTCTTCTCTGTAGCCATGCACTGTGGCTTCTGTTGTGTTGTTTTGACATTGCTTGGCACGGCCCTTTTTCAGAGAGGAGGAGTGAATGTGGAAGCTATTACAGTAGAAAGGAGGGGTTGGAATGCAGACCAGCCATCTCAGCTGGCGCTTTAACCTTCTGTAGGCGCCAAACCTCGTGCCAGCGTTATCCATCATACTGCCACCTGGGTGCTGGGCTTAGAGCCGGGCTCTCGGTGATCTGATCATTGGCCGGTGATCTCCTACTTACAAAAAGAACACTGAACAAAATATAAAAAAAAACAAAAAACAACCAAATTATGTAACATGGCCTGATAAAAGGACAGTGGATTATTGTCTTATAATAGGACACTATGAAGTGCTTTGTCCTTCTTATAACGCAGCGATTTTACAATTATTGTAATTTTTAATTGATTTGTAAACACCAGTCGAATCTCGCCTCTGGTCTGTGTGCGTGGAGTTTGCATGTTCTCCTCATGCTTGGTGGGTTTTCTCCAGGTACTCCCGTTTTGCTCGTACAGTCCGATGACATGCAGCATTTTCAGATTGAGTATGACTGGGTGTGTGGGTGTGTGCTTGTGTCCTGGGATGGCTTGGCACCCTGAACAGGATGTACCCCGCCTTGTGCCCAGCGTTCTCTGGGAGAGGTTTCCTGCGACCCCTACACAGAAAAAGTAGCATAGACAGTGTATTGATTTCTGGATTAGCTTTGAAATGTAGCATTAATATAAACCTGTCCTTTAAATTATAGCTGAAAATATTAGAGCTGATGTACGAAGTTAATTAACACCTTGTGACCAGATTTAAATACAGAAGAATTAAACACTATAGCTATACTATATCATGGTGATGGAAACCACAGAGCAAGATAATATTAAAATTCAGCTGTTTGGGCCTGTGGGCAGTGATGGCTCAGGCATTCGAGGCTCTGTGTTGCTGATCAGAGAGTAGGGGATTTGAGCCCTGAAACCCTGCCACCACCAGGTCATCACAGTGTGGTCCTTGGGTAAGATCATTAACTTTATGCCCCATAAAACCCAGACACTGAATGCAGTTCCAGGCTCAAGCTCAGTTAGAAATAGGAAAGTTGTGACAGGAAGCACATCTGGCGTAAAAACCTGTGGATCAAACAATCCAATCCAAAATCTTGTGGATCAGACAATGTCAATGTGGCGCCCCCTAGCATTAAAAAGACCAAATCCCAAGGACAGCGTGTTATTTGGACTTGGTTTGATCTCATTTAAACCTCCATTGTCAATTACAGATACACTGTATTTTCTAAACAATTGGCATTTTGATTAATTTGATCGATTAATTTGATTAATTGATCTACACATGTCAGAGGAGCACACAGGCTTTTATCGATGTATTTCATTATTGGTGATATCTCTTTCAAGTGGCCATTCCGTCATATTCAACCCCCCTCTCGTGCTGCCCTTCGACCCTGTTGTCATAACAGCAGGGTAGGGTTTCGGTGCTCGAGGAGCGTTTAGCGGTAACGATAAGGGATGTGTAGGGATAGTCTGTCTCCTGTCACACTCAGCAGATCCCAGATCGTATTACGTCATATTTAATTAAAGCGTCCCTCCTTAGGAGCTTATTTATAGCATCCGGTCCTTCAGCGTTCATCAGGGATGTGGGGTTGAGGGTTTTTGTTTTGTTTTGTTTACATTTATTCATTTGGAATAAAAAGATGATGTTTTTCCATCCTGAGTTTGATTATTTTCTTATAGCTGTGAATCTTGACATCTTTTAGTCTTCTATGCAGGAGCAAAATGCAGGTGATTAGAACGTTTAATTTATTATTATTAACGAGTGACATTGGAGTTTAATGTCTGGTCGAATGTTGAAGGTTCTCAGAATCTTGTAGCAGCAGTAAACTCTCGCTTCATCGTCAGGCTTGAAGACAGAAAACACTCAACTTGACATGTGACAGAGTTTTATGTGGCTCAGTTAACAACTAGAGCTAGAACACTCAATTTAATTAAATTCAATTCAATAGTACAAAGGTTTATTTACTGATTTGTTTCAAGCAGCTATATTTCTTACATTTCTTATATTTATTGGGTTTTAAATTATTAACAATACTCAAAGTAATAAACTAATAAACATCAAGTCTTTGTAACTTGTTTACACGTCACGTCTCGTACAAAGCCTCTGTGGCGGTATTGCACCAACCGCCCAAAACCTCTATAAAAGAATAAACAATACTCTTGCAAAATACAAGTTTTAGTAGAAGATGCACGTAGCTTGCCTTTTATGCTTAAACTGTTGTATATTTTTCTGGGAATTCGTCATTGCTAGACAATTTTATCTTCTTTAAATGTATATAAATGATTTAAAAAGTGTGAATCGATTCAGAATCGAAAAACTGGCCAACTGGTTTGACGAACAAAATTGTATAATCATTCAAATCGCACAGCTCTAATATCAACTGTTGTAATACCGTTTTGTTAACAGGGTTAGTTCATGCTAAACATCTGTCACTGAGCAAATGAATTATAATTAACATGAGTTGAATTATAGCTCAAATTATACTCAGAGGTGCTGTTGCAGAAAATGAATCTACACCCCCTGATAAATCGGTAATATTTATAAAGTCATAAAGACATCGATGACATCATCGTGCTTCGAGACACTTATCTGAGACGAGCACTGTGACGCTAAATCTGTGATTTCTCAGGTCAGGATTAGAGTAAGGCAGTCTGACACTTAAACAGCGCTAGGACCTGTGTTTTTGTTTGTGTGTGTGTGTGGGCTGGAGACAGGAACAGTACAGAGGTCACATCGAACGGTTTTAAGGTCAGCATGACAACGAGCTGTTGCTTATTAGCATTCCGCTCAGGGAGGCTGAGGGCTGGTTTCATGACGATGCATTTTTCTCAGAGTCCCTGAAAGACTGCCACCTCTACTCTAACTGTGCTGTCACTGTAATCATTAACTCTTCCTGTGTGTGTGTGTGTGTGTGTGTGTGTGCATGTGTATGATCGAGGTTATCTCTGCACTGTGTTTGCATTCATTCAGTCTTCGTAAACTAGCTCATGTTTTGACTGCAAGCTTGCAAAGCTGTCAGCACACTGGAGTAAATCAGCACCCATCCCTGACCTTCTGCTTCAGCGTTCATCCATCTCTGCTTTCAGGCCAGATGCTCCTCTGTAAGGCACATGCATCAGTGTGTGTGCGAGTGTGTGCATATTTAGCCTTACTAGTCTAGCAATCTTTGAGTCTCTCTCTCTCTCTCTCGCTCTGTCTCTCGCAGCCTTGGTCTTTAGTTGAGCTTTAGTGTGCAGATTCAAAGCTCTGGCCTTGAGTTCAAGACAAATAGAGCATTCACTGGCCAGATAAGATGCCAACTCGTACAGTGCCAAACCCGTCCTGCCACTCGCTGCTCACGGGGTCTCAGACAGGAGATGTGTCTCTGGAAGCAAATCGGAGATGAAATTGGCCCACGTATGCAAATGTCGTTGGTTAGCTGTGTAAGCACGCTGACGTTTAAGCTGTAGGATAACTGCAAGATGTTCTCGATGTGCTAAGTGAGGCCAGGCCTCTGTCAAGCCTTGTGCTGATGGTAGCATCTGTTTTGTGTCTGCAGACACAAAACAAATTTTCGCACGTATACAAATAACGCATCATAATAAATTAACTTGTTTTTGCTTCAGCAGGACCATCAGCCACCAGGCGACTGGATTACAAGAGTCATAAGATTCCTACTGACTTTATGGACGTTATATTTAATGATGTGTTTCCTATCTGTGGATTTATCCTCAGTGGACAACTGAAACAAACTGCCCTTCTACTCGTATACTATAGATCTTCAGAAGTCCCGATCCTGATTGGTCAGTAGGTGCAACACAGGTTCATATTCATGTTATTACATGAATCTTACTGCAAGCGTTTCTATAGCAACAACAGACTTGTATGGTCGACCAGACTTGTAAGTCCTCAATTAGGAGTTGTTTATTTAGCTTTTTTTTTTTTTTTGAAAGGACTTTCCAAGATCCAAGTGATAATAATGAAGGTACAAGGAGGACACGTCTCATCGATCATCCCTCGGAGTCCTCCCTTTTGAGCGAGTGTTACAGGGAGTGGCTTTCCTACACGCTACTCTTAGTGGTGCATGGAGTAGTAAGGGGCAGCAGAGCATGATGCACGTTATTAGCTCAGTGGAGGGCAGAAAGGGCAACTGTGGATCACTGCGGTGATGTGCAGGAGCTCTGGAGACTGCTGCTCTCAGGTCAGTTTTATTGTCTCCGGTTTGTAATTATTAACTTTGTGGAGGAACTGTCATGCTGACACACTCGCTCTGTGTCCACACAAGGGCTGGATGTTTGTTATTACAACTACGTAGTACTATTAGCATGGTCAGCATGATGGTGTCATGGGTTTTAGTTGTAAGCCAGTGCTTGCATTTAGGTTTGTGTGTCTTGTTGGTGGTGCTGGGGCATGTTTTATGTCTTGGTAAGACCCAAATGTTTTAGTAAAAGATAGGAATATCTGACCGTTTTTACGTAGTGGGGACATTTGGCTGGTCCCCATAAGTATTTAGTTTCCCAATTTAGTTATTTATTTGTTTTTTTGTTTAAGTACAAAAGAAATCTGCTTTTACAAAAAAAAAGTAAAAGAGCATAATTTCATGTTGATTACTGAGGTTAAGTTTACATTCGCGCCATCAACATTCGCGTCCCCACAAGAATAGAAAGGCAAATTTGTGTTTGTGGTGAAACCTTCTGAAAGGTAAATAGATTGAAAAGTGTTGGCTGTGTTTGGCCTGTATTAACTGTATATATATAGTTTTTTTTTAAATTTTTTTATATATAGCTATAAACACTAAATTCTTTCCACTTTTCACCTTTTTTTCAGCAAACATTTTCTATCAATCATTTATCAAGCTAAGATAAGATAAACTATATTGATCCTAAAGGAAAACCTTGTGCCGATTGCTCAAGACAATACTAAACAATGAAGATAACGGACAATGGACACATTTGGAAAAGGAATATAGAAAGAGGCATGCTGGTATGGAAGTAAATAGACAAACTTGCTGAGGAAGAAAAAGAAAATGATGTGCTTGATATCTATTTGCAGTTTTAGTTTGAGCTGAACTGCGGGAGTAGATTATCGAGCTCCATCCCTCATCCCGCTGTCCTCTCCATCACAGGAGCAGTCGGGGGGCACAAAATGGCTGTCCCAGCATGCAACGTCGAAAAATGGATTCGTCGGCCTGCCGTTGTCATGACAACAGTCTTGCGGATGGACCAGAAAATTGTTCCTAAATTGTTACATCTGGTCCATTTTCTCTGTCTAAAATGGGAGCAGGCATTAATTTAACATCATCTGACAGGATCACGTTTGGAAGGAAATGTAGAATATTTCACAGTTTATTGTGTGCGTGTGTGTGTGTGTCTGCCTAAGCATGATCTGCCTAATACTGAAGAGTCTGGAAGGATGCCATGATGAAAGTAACAGATGGCTGGAAGGGAGGAGAAAATACACCACAATGATTATGATGATTAATGATTATGTTTTTTATTTTTTACCACAGTGCTTTTGAATACTCACTTCTGATTGGACAGAAGTAACAGGTTTATATTAATGCTCTCAAAAAGATTTTTTTCCCCTATTGTAACAACGTATACAGAGACTTGTTTGGTGGTGAACGCTCCATATTCTCCGAAGAGAGAAGTTTGCTGTAAGCAGATGTTTTAGAAGGAATCTCCATTTGTCAGTTGTTCCAGAGTTTTTTTATTAGTCACATAAAAAAGAAAAAAAAAAAAGACAGGCTGGTGAGCAAACAACTGTTCAGTTGTGATAACGGGAGCTATCATGTTTTATGGACATTAAAGTTAAATGTGTTTAAAGTTACACAGTTTATCCAGCTGTATTTACTCAGTGCAACTTTTATCATTCAAGTGAAAATTATAACAACATGTCAGAAAAAAACCTTTTTGTTCAACCAGGTGGAGCTAATCACCTTCTCAATGGCATGCAAAGCCATTTGATTGGAGCATTTCAGTCACTGGAAGTGCAACTGAAGCAACCAATCAACTATGGGTGGCAAGGCACTGTCAAAAGATCACCGGGATAAAGTCAGGAGATGGATACAAAATAAAAATCTAAGGCTGTATCACTGCCTAGAAACACAGTGAAGTCTACTATTAAGAATTGGAAGGTATTTGGTGTACAATACAGACCCTCCCTGGATCAGGACATCGCTCGAAACTGGGTGAAAGAGCCAGGAGTAAACTGGTCAGAGACGCTAAAAGGCCTACAGCAACTCTGAAGCAGTTGCAGAAATGTATGGCAAGGAGTGGGCATTGTATGCATTTGACAACAATATTAAAAATTCTCCACAAATGTGGCTTTTATGGGAGAGCAGGAAGAGAAAAGACACTTCTCAAGAAATGCTACATGCAGTCAAATCCGAGCTTTGCAAAAACACAGTTGGTCAGATGAGACTAAAATTGAATCATTTGGCCACAAAAACCAAATGATATGACTGACTCAAATCCAATTCAGCTCACCATCCAAATAACACCATTTCTACAGAAAGGCATGAAAGTGGTAATATCCTGTTATAGTAGGGTTTCTCTGCAGCAGGGACTGGAGCACTTGTCAGGATAGAAGGAAAATTGATGGGGGAAAATACTGTCAAAATCCTTAAGGAAAACCTGCTGCCCTCTGCCAGAAAGTAATGGGAAGAGGTTTACCTTCCAACATGACAATGACAACAAAGCACACAGCAAAACTCACCACATAGTGGTTGAAGGAGAAAAAGGTGAATGGTCTTGCATGACCTAGTCAGAGCCCAGACTTAAACCCCATTGAAAATCTGTGGAATGTCCAAAAACGGTCACCATCAAATTTAACAGTTCTGCAAAGAGGAGTGGGCAAGTCTAGAGTCTACATGTCATTTTTAATAGCCAATTAAACAAATACGTTTCCAAATCAGCGATTCTGTTTTTTCATGTTGTTGTTACGTATATCTTTCACTTGGATGTTAAAAGACGTACTGAGTAAATACAGCTGGATTAAACAAAAACTGTGTCTATCTTCATTTCAGGCTGCAAAACAACAAAATGGGATTATTTTAAAGGGGGTGACTTTTTTTATACCCACTATATACTTACACATTCAATGTAAATATAACTATACTTGTTTTGTTAGAAAAAAAAAAATAATTGTCACGTTCAAGAGTGACAAAAAAGAAAATTAATCACCTTTAGGCTGGTGAAAATCAATCTACTTCAAGTCAAGTCACATCACCTTGTCGTGAATAATTTTCCTTTAACAGCCCACCTACAAGTGTTTAAGTCCTTACATATAACAGATTATGTCACAGTATAATTACTGTGTTTCAGTTAAATGATAATTGAAAGTCTATTGAAAGTCTATGGCTTGCAAAGTGAAAAAAATGGAGGCTATTATTATTATTATTATTATTATCACTAATCAAGGTCCTAATACGGGTTCTCTGTCAGTTTAGGACCTTTCCCATGCCATTTATGACATCTGCTGGTGTACTGTATATGAATAACAGTAATTGTAGCAGTAGATGACGTGTATGAGCTTTATCAAGCAGAAAGATCCGCCATCTGACCATTTTAATCTCAATATAATGATGCCAGCTGGAATAAAACATCTTCAAGGATAAATCATTGAACAAAGCTGGCAGTCTAGATTGTTGCCTTTCCAACTATGGATCATAATTTATTGACTTTTCTTCTTTGTTCAGGATTTATGTCTTAGCCATTTGGCAGGATGTCTCCCAGATTTTGCACCCTAAAGTAAGATTCATGAGCTGGGTAAAGCACTCGAAGCGAGTGTTTGTATTACAAAGTCTTAAACAAGCGGGCGGAGATCTCAGTGACATCATGTTGCTGTCCGGCACGCACGGTTTAAGGACCGAGATTGATGTTAAATTAAAGACAAACCTCAGAGGAGAGACGGCAAACACAGTGAAAAGTGCACACGACTACGGGCTGATGTAATGTAAATAAAGACGGTGGTATTTTTTAAAACGTAGATTGAAAATGTAGATTGTTTCCACGAGCGTATGGTTTTCACGTCACATCTAATGATTTGGAAATTGAACAATTAAATTTGCAAGTACCTTCACCCCCAAACCAATTTGGTCATCTGCCAATTCCCTAACACCAGCCAACTCGCACTGTGACAGCTACCAACTGAGAAGGCTGACACGTGCTTCATGTGATTCATGTGAAGCTAGAAGCCCACATCCTTTCAGGCTGGTTTCCAATCAGTTTGTATTTCCAGGTATATTTTCATCCTGTCCACTGCAAGTTCACTACAGCTCTTTATAATCTTTGAATTTGTACAGCCTGTGCTTTATAAAGGAAGTCTCAGCGCTGTAATGAAACATTTGCCTGTTAAGCAGCTCATGCCCTGAGCTTGACCTTTCAACCAATGATTCTCCATCACTCTCTGATTTGCCTTAAAAAAAAAAAATTAAAAATCTATGCTTTTTCTCTCCCTCGTCCACCCTGTCTCTTCTTCTTTCTCTCTATCTGCATCTTTACACTTTCCCTTGCCAAATGGAGGTTTACTTTAGAGTGCTGCCAGCATTTTGTGTAATAAACTCCACACTGTCTGGCTCATAAACAAATAAACCGAGGCTCTCCGAGTTAATTTTATCAAATTCCTCCCTCTTTTCTTCCTCCTGGGCAATCGAAGCTATTCCGTTCATGGATGCATTCCTGATCTGTTTAGACTCTCCCTTGGTGTGTTTGTCTCTCATGCTGTACACTGCCTGTGTCCGTGTTTCCTCTCTGCTGCAGCAATATCACAGATTTTTACAGCTCTTTGCAGCAAAGACACAGATGTTCAAGTTTTGGAGTGCAAATTAGATCCGCCTAACTAGATGCAGGCTTCACATATTTTTTGTCTATTTAAGAATTCGTCATAGAAGCATTTAGTTTAACCAGTTTTTATGGTTTGTGCCACATGGGGTGTTTACACTTAATTATATATCGAAACATCAGATTTCTAAGATTGAATTTGACTTTTTAATAATTGAGACATGAAAATTTGACCCTATCTTTGCCCCCCCATTAAAGTGGCACATGGTGGTTGGTAATGGTTAGGTAGTGGCCTCACACCCCCAGGGTTGAGGATTCGATTCCTGGCCATTAATTGGGGGTTAAGGTTTTGTCAAACCTTTATTTGGACAACTTGAATGAACAACTTATAATTCCAAAAATCTTGCCTTGCTTGATATTAATCAATGCTAGCTTCTAATACTTTTTCTTCTTCCTTCTGAATTTACAGGGTTGGTCACCAGAATTCTCTCTGAAATATGGAAATATTGGTATGAAGTTTTATGCCAACGGTACCTGAAGGAGGCTGAAAAAAAAAAAAAAAAAAAAAAACGGAGGTAATGGACCACCCATACAAGGACCCAGCAGAGATGGCGAACCCTCAGGAAGTCTGCAACAGCACAGGTGGAGGAGTTGACAACATTGGCAAACTTGAGAGCGAGACCAGTCCAGTAATCCCCAATGAGACATGGAATGTTAGTTCTCCTACCATCTCGAAGAGGTCTGTCTCTCCACTGTTGACTATACAGACAGCTCCCGTTGTTGCCCCCAATACAGAATCTCCTGGAGGGGTTGCTCTTAAAGTGGCAACCACAGTTCTTCAGCCCATCTGTTTGGGCGAGAGTCCAGTTGTGCTACCAATCTTAGCAGGCACAGCAGCTGCTCAAGTTGGGCAAACTGGTACAACGCCATACCTGATGACGAGCCAAGGTCCCCTGTCCCTACCCCTGGTTTTAGAGCAGCAGGTCCTACAGCACCTGAACCCACAGCTCCTTCAGCAGGCTGCCACTTGCCCAGCGCTCTCACTACAGAACAACATATTGTGCCAGAACCCTTCAGTCGCTCTTGGGCCTCCATCTTCTCTGGACCAGAAAGGTGTTGGTCCGGTCCTAGACGCCAGTCTGCTTACTCTTCTCCAGAACCCAAATTTTGCAGCCATTTTGCAGGATCTTTTTCCTAGCCAAGGTAATACCTCTCCTAATTGCCACCCAGTGACTTCCCCACATGTAGACCCTTTCTCATCAGCTTTTCTACCCCCTCTACCACTTACACACCCATATAGCTCTCCACTTGCCCCACTAGTGCCTCCAGCCACTTTGCTAGTCCCGTATCCAGTTGTCATTCCCCTGCCAGTTCCACTTCCAATCCCAATTCCCATTCCAGTCCCAGTCTCGACTTGTAAGGATAATAAGGTGGACAGCGAATCCACTAAACCTGCACGCACGTCAAGTAAGAGCACTCAGACTTCCACTCATGATTTCTGCCCTCCTGTAGTGACGTCCAGCAAGGACATGGCCGTTCAACAATCACCTCTTTACTCTAGTTCATACCCAATGGTGACAGATGGGGAGGTGCTAGACTTGTCTGTCAGGGCCCCTCACTCTCACCCACTGTACAGTGGCACTTCACAGAACATCCAACCTGTTCAGCAGGACAGTGTACTTGATCTCTCAGTAACCAGTGATAGAAAGACATGCATTCAGTCATGTAGTGTCTATGGGCCTCCACCACCTGACCGAGAGAGAGCCTGCATCTCTGGAGAGGATGTCTGTAATGGAGCTTTGGCTCTTGGGGTGTTGCGACCGGTAGATTGCACTCCCAAACTGGACTCCAAACTGCTCAGTGGTTTAGCGTCTCTAGAGTTCAGTCGGCAGCACAAGTGGGTGGTAGACAGCGGCAGCAGTGGCTCAGTCACCAGTACAGTACATGACGGTGCCCTTGGAAGCAGTGGCAACATTGAAATCGTTAGCACTTCACAGACAGCCAAGGTTATTGTATCCGTGAAGGACGCTATGCCTGCAATCTTTTGTGGCAAACTCAAAGGTCTGTCAGGCGTCTCCACAAAGAATTTTTCTATTAAGTGTGACGCCAGTCAAGGGGCTTATGCTGCCCTGCCTAGATCACAAGGAGAGCAGCGGGGAGACCCCAATGACACACTTAAAAGAATCCCCAAAAATCGGGCGATTAAACTGAAGAAGGTCAGCTCCCAGGAGATCCACATTCTACCATTAAAGAAGCAGCGTCTGGCTGCCTTTCTGCCCAGGAAATAGCAAGCACTCTGATGTTGATGGTGTAAGCAAAGGGATGCCTGTTGGATGGAGGCAGAATGAATGAAATACAGTGCATTCAAAAGCTAGAAGGAAGGAAGGAAGGACGGCAGGAGGGAGGACATCGAGAAACTGGGAAAGAGGGAGCGCAAGGAATTAGGGTTTGTTGATGTTAAATGCATTTCTGGCAGAAACGAGGCTTAGACACTGTCTAAGCTGTCCTGAAATATTTAGGGGAAAGCTGTCTGCTTCTGCTTTGCCTGGTTGGCATTTGATCCATTCATTATAAAGTGATCATAGAGATTGTATAAGTGGCTGCGTCCACAAGAAATAGAATACACAAAGAGCTGAAAATGATAGACTCCCAACACTACTGAACAAATCGCTCGCTTTCTCCGCATTTAATTTCCCCCAAATCTGCCCCTCTGCTATGCATTTTGATTTCGCTCACACATCCCGATGAATTATTCATGAATTCTCTAATCTAAACGTCCATTAATATGCATAAGCTCAGTTTAGAGACTGTGCCAGCTGCCAGAATGAAATCAGTTCTGTATTCCTCATAAAAAAACACAATGTGACCGATTTAAATTCGTCTCCGTCTGTTCCTCCTCATACCAAACGCTGTTTACTGTAAGTACAGGACATTCCCCAGGTTTCCGTTTCCAAAACGAACTTTGTCCGAACAGATTTCCGGATTCACTCGGGGTACTGCGTAATATCCGTGCATTGCCCCGTTCACCGATAATCGCTGTATTAATCAGTGGATTGGCTAAGCAGAACATCTGCTTTCGATGGGGGGAGGGAGGGGGAGGGCTAGCGGTTAGCACAGCGAGCTAATAATGACTTGCCAAAGCGAAAAGTCCCTTTTTCATTAAGTTTGACGATCGGCAGAAATGGTCGTCAGTGGCAACAAAGCGCGGTTTTCATCACTGTTTCTGGGGGGAGGGTGAGCAAGGGGGTGGGGGAACACACACATACACAGACACACACACTGCCCACCCATCTCAATTAGAACAAAATAATCACCAGGGGCTTGCACACAGGACAGTAAATGCAATTTAAAGAGGATTATTAATGATCTTTGTAAGGGCTTTTTTTTGGTAGAGATTTTATGAGCCCTCAGAACCGCAGTCCTGCATTCATCATTTCAGGCTTAACTGGTATTATTATCTAAACTTGTTTGTTATTGCAACTTCTAAAACTTGGAGGCTTTATTTAACTTATTGCGCCATTAGCTTTTAGTTTTGTTGTACCAAACCCCTATGAAGATGACAACCAGTAAATCAAGTTGTTTGTGTTTTATTTTGCGCTCCCCCTCCGTTGCATCCGGCCTTGTGTGTGTGTGTGTGTGTGTGTGTGTGTGGAACAACTTTAAGGTAGTCTCTCAGAGTTTTGTGATCGTAAGACGTAAAACATATATGATTTTTGCCCCCTCTCAGGTCTCACGGTCACGGTAACACCTTCATACCTGACCACTTGGGTGATCTCAGTCCCTTCTCCTAATCATATCTGTATTTATATCTGTTTAGAACACTTTATTTGTTCATTTCAACGTATTTGTGTTTGATTGCATATGAATTGTAGGTCATGTGTTGTCCCAACTGTGCTTCGGTTGTCAGTACTCTTACTGGCGTTGTGTGTGGTGGCGATGAGGAGGGCGTTGCTGCTCTAAAATTCACTGTGTTAATTCACCCTTAGTGGCTAATCTTCATCCACAACCACCTCACTGTTTCCCAGTATACACTGCATTGCACATTTTAGTGCTTTCCTGCTCTAACACACACAACTTAACCTTGCAAAGGGCTTGATTTATGAGTTGATGTGTTGAGTCAGGTGTGTGTGTGTGTGTGTGTGTGTGTGTGTGAGATCAGCGAAACCTTAATCTGTCTCAAGACAGAATTGATGTCTAAAGCAGCATTGGGAAACCCTGCCTTAACGCAAGCATGGTTACTTTTTATTTATGTTTGAACAAGTCGAAAGGAATGAAGGATATAAAAATAAAGCAGTCAGAAGGCGGGAGATGAAGGATAGAAGGAAAAAAAAAATCACCCTTAAAAGAAAGAAAAAAACAGCCAAAACAGAATCGACCATGTGCCTCGGCTATTGTTTTTCCACTAGGCCGTGCTAGCTTAAAAGGCTTAGCAGATCTTTGGATTTGGTCTGCGCCGCTCGGATTCACACACAACACTAATTTAGTCGAAGCCACAGGAACGCCCAACGAGCCGAAAAGCTCCTAACTAGACATGACATCAAAAAGCGCACTTTGAAGCTGAGCGAGGCCATTTTTTCTCTCGAAACAATCTGTAATTCAATATCGTAAATGAACGGCTCTCTTTATATGAAGTCGTACGCCAGGTTCTTGAACGCAGCACGGGGTAATTACGCCTGCCTCGCAGTGTGTTTTCGTTCCTCTACGGCAGCGGGGAGGAGGAACGCTTGACCTTCAGTCTTTCGGCATGTTCAGAGCGCTGGAGTGCTTTTAATCGTGAAAGCAGCTCAAAGCTGAATCTCTTATCCACGGCCTTCCAGGAAAAAAAATAAAATAAAAATAATAATAATAAAGAATTAACAATGTTTATTATAACCTTGATCTGAATGTTCTGTTCACTGCAAAATATGAATTTATTTAAAGTTTAATCCTAGCACAGAAGTAGCTTAAAATTGCCGCCAGATATTAAACAACTATTTAACGATTATTAGATTTCCTCACACGATCAGACACAGTGATTTTATACAGTGTACCATATACAAATGTTCTTTCTTGGGGGGGATTTTATTACGCTGTTGAAACTCATCAGTGTTAAGTAGCTGTAGATCTGTACTGTGTGAAATCAGCGTGCGCCTACGTTGGGGAGAAAACACGCAACTATTGCACAAACACTGAATCCTTCTTATTGTATGTCTTGAGTGTGTGTGTGTGAGAGAGAGTGTGTGAGGGAAAAACCTGAGTTTATGATGTGAACCTGTCCTTCCTACTCAAAAGACTGTACATGAGTTTTGTTTTTTTGGTTCCTTTTTTAATATGTTTTGTAAATAATGGAGCAAGGTGTTAAAGATATAAATGAAAAATGAAAAAAAAAAAGAGAGAGAGAAGACGGCCATGTTTTTAAATTATTTATTTATTCTTATTTGTATCATTTAAAATGTGGAAGAAAAAAAAAAACGTGTACGTGAAGGGTGCATTACTTTTAAAAATGTAACATTAAAAATGTCTATTCACATCCGAACAAGTGTTTGAGCTTCTTTCGCATCTTCTACACAATGTGTTGTCTTTCTTATTATTATTAATTTTTTTGCCTTTTTTTTTTTTTTTTTTTTTTTGAAAATAGCATAGCGAATATTAGTTAACTATGGCACAGGAATTTATGAAAGAAAGTAAGAAGGGAAGAAAAAGCAGAGGCTAAACGGTGAAAACGGACCGATGCTACATTACAAAAACTGATTTCAAACAAAGTCTACTAAAAACCTGAGAGATCTCAGAAAAAGGAAAGCAACGGACAAGTCATCGTTGAAAGCGCAGTATAAAGTATCGAAGGCAGTACAAGATAGACTTTTGACGACGGCAGCCCCGGTCCATCCCGAGGGCTTCACATTTTCTACTTTCATATACAATATGTTCAGTTTAAAATATTTCTGTTTCTACAAAAAAACATGTACATTCCTGCTGCTGCTGCTGCATTTTATGGTGAAACCCATAATACACTGATGAACCCTGTGTCACGCTGTGATCCCTTTTTTTGTTGTTGTTTTTTTTTTTGCTGACCTAAAAAAAAAAAAATCTGATGAGTGGATTACTTTTTTTTTCACCAGCATTCCACAGCCATGAAGCATCTCTGACACCTCGATATAAAACACATCCCTTAAAAAAAATGTGGTCTTCATTGTTGGAGGAGGTGAGAAACACGGCAGGAGGTGAACCTGCAAAAACGGACCAGACAGAGAGGAGGAAAAAAAACGGAAAAAAAAAAAAAAAAAAAAACAGGATTTCAATGATCCCAGCTGCGCAATAAGAATATACATTATTTAAAAAGAAAAGAAATGTTCATGCAAATCTTTGGACACAAGGAGGAAGATTTTACCGGAACAAGGATTATTATAACGGAAAAAAAAAAAAAAAAAGTCCTAAAACAAGTACAACTCCTAACGGTCCTTTGTGGCGGCCTGGGAAAACCCTTCACGTGACCCAAAGGCAATGTTCATCACAGGCTGGAGTAGAATCAGAATGTTTTTAATGTCAGAACAATTGAAATCTGTGACCTGTTCCAGTCTGTTCTGTTACTGATTACAAACTAAATAAATGAGGCTCTACAGTACATGACTGTGCAACAATTAGAAATCCTTGCAGGCAGGCAGACAGAGAGAGAAACATTGTCCATATGTCAGAAAATAAACGATAAAAAAGTTCTACTCGACAGTTTTGAAGGTTCACAAAAAAATAAAAAATATTATCAAGTTATAAAAGCAGCATCAAGTGAAAGTCACAGGAACCAAGAGTAGTTTTTCTTCCCATCAACTGAACTGGCTTTTCTATCAGAAAAAACAAAAAAAAACCTGCATTATTTCATCTGAGCAGAGAAACCAGTTTTCAGTTATCTCCTCTTTTACAGCCAAACCAAAAATATTGGCACCCTGGAAAGGGTTTCCGACAATGTTAGGCAAAGAAATTGTTTGATACAACAAGATCCTAAAAATAGATAGAAAAAGACATACATTAAAACATTTCCACCTCATTTCTGTCGAAAAATGTTTATGCCCTTTGTATCGTCCACAGCTGGATCCGGTGGGTTTTCCCAAACCGCCACTCACACATTTATACGTAGGGATACAATTATATTAAGGATATTTCATGGAGGGAGATGATACACATTGGAGGGGAAAAAAAAAAGTATTAGATACACCAGGCTGCTTTCACAAAAACATCCTGACGTCTGTGAGTATTGATCAGTCGATGTTTTGATGTATTGGTTTGGTTTCTAGAGTGAAAGTTCTGCTCATCTGCACACAACTCATCTGCTTTCATTTCCTGAAAAGTTATGCTTTTTAACATAAAATCCTCCTGTAAAACTATATCGGCGCTATATACTATTGTGTACGTATATATATGGAGACTGAAACTACAGCTTTCACTTAACACCTGATACCAAAATGTCATTGCGGACTCAGCCTCGTGCATCCAAAAAAAAACAAAAAGAAAAACAGGAACATTATACTCATATTTATATCCACCGTCCCAAGTGGAAACATGACTTACAGTTATTAATAAAATACAACTCATTCAGATGCATATTAAGCGAATCATTTACAACTGATCCAGTTCAATGTTTTCCTACTTCAAAATACATAGATTTGATTTCTGCCTTATACGACATATACTGGGATTTGGTAAGCTGTGTAAGAGGTTGGAGCTGGGGGCTGATTTATGATCGGCTTCCCCCACGCTAGACACTGAAAAGTATAAATACAAGCATGCAGCACGGCAACCGTATCACTAAAATAAAAAATTATTAAAAAGGAAAAAAAAAAAAAAAAAACGGAGATTATTTGACTTGCTGTTTGGTTTCTCGCAGGAGTGGACTGTCTCTATCGCAGCCAGGAGGTAGGGAGAAGAAATGTGTTCGTCACATTATGACATCACACTGATGCGAAATACAGACATCTTTAGGGAGGGGGTGGGGGTGGGGGGTGTTTCAAAAGACGGCTTTCTTGCAGATCCGAACCGGCTGAGGATTGAAGCGAAACAAAGACAAAAAAAAAAAAAAAAAAAACTATAAGACAGAGTGGAACATAAACATGAAAAAAAAAAAAAGAAAAGGACAGGAAGATGCACATATATATGACAGATGGGTTTTCTGCTATGCTGCTTGCGCCTGGTACCCACGTAGCCGAACCACACACCGAGAGAGAACGACGTAAAACAATATCAGTCCCGTGGTGGCTCTGCGCGGTGGACGAGGACTGCCAGTAGACCTGTTTGTGAGAAAATAAGCAATATGTGCAGATCTACGGAGTCCAATTCTGCATCACTTATCACTCTTCACTCTCTCTTTCACTCTCTCTCTCTCTCTTTCACACACGTCCGTTCGCTTTCGCTCTCTCAGTGGCAGGTAGTGTGTGTCTGCTTTTATTGCTGCCCGGATCTCTTGCTGTGTCCATCCCAGAGTTTACTCCTGACGTGAGTCTGTTGTCCGTCATCCCTTGTTGTCTTGGCTGCTGCCTTGTTCGGATGAAAAGCAGCACTCGTCCGTGACTCTGTGTCGTTTAGCTCTGTCCGGCGCTGTGCTTCATCCAGTCTTTTAAACCTAATTCAGTACTGCTGAGCTCATCCCAATACTGAGTCTAATCGAGTACTGTAAACTTGACCAGTACTGTACCTATATAAGCCTGCTTTTAATCCTGTACTGTGTGTGTATGCGTGTGTATGTGTGCTTATGTGTGTGTTTAATCCTCTCACTGCTTGCCCTGTTTGAGTCTCTCGATGTGGTAGCAGAGTTTGAGGGCGGGGCCGAGCTTCAGGCCCATGTACTTCATCACCATGTCGCTCCGCAGAAGCATCAGGGCTTTACCGTCAATCTCCTACACAGAACAGGGGAGAGAGAGAGGGAGGGAGAGAGAGGGAGTGAGAGAGGGGGAGTGAGGGAGTATTAGTGACTCCAGACAATAGTACTGCAGAACATTATTTCAACCCATGTGACCTGGAAACTCATTCAAACATGGAGGTTTACAAGCATTATATACCATTATACACTTGTACCATTATAATATTATAAACCACTATACACCATTGTACACCATTATCCATCGTTATACCCCTTTATACACCCCTATACTGTACGCCAATATATGAAACACAAAAGTGCTTTGAAGTTTCCGTCTGATGTAAGTCGCTCTGGATAAGATTGTCTGCCAAAGGCCTAAATGTACGTAAATGCAAATGTGTACACCACTATGCACATCATACTCTACTATACACCACTATACACATACCCTACTATACACCACTATACACATCATACCCTACTATACACCACTATACACATCATACTCTACTATACACCACTATAC
>JAQMYI010000015.1:23150816-23160817 GCA_030014275.1 Clariallabes melas
GAGATTAATCTAGATTAAAAAAATTAATCTATGCCCACCACTAATATATATATATATATATATATATATATATATCAGATTATTATATACAGTATATATATATATATATAAATTTTCCCTCTTGGTTTAACATTTCAAATCATGTTCCCGGTAACAAGGATTACGCAACAATTACAGTAAGAGCAGAATAACAGCTGCACGGCAAGACAACTTTTTAATAATTTTTTCTATTCTTTTTTCTATTCCTACTAACCCATTATCAATACCTCTTATCGGAGGGAAGTCAGGGCACAAGGTGGGGTACACCCTGCACACACACATACACACACACACACACGCACACAAATACTATGGGCAGTTTGGAAACTCCTAGGAGGAAACTCAGCACATGTGGGGAGAACATGCACACACTCCGGAGGTGTGAACCTTTAAACCCCGAACCAGGAGGTGCGAGGTGACACATAACCCACGACTAAGTGGTTAGCACCGTCACTTCACCCCTCCTCGGTTGCCGCTTACTACTAACACAAGTCAAACTGAGAAAATAAAAAATGACACATCTGTTCCCACCCACTCTCTCTCTCTCTCTTCCTGTTAGAGTGTGTGCTCTTGCGGTTCCTCGCCGCCTTCGTCTACTCTGCGGTAATGCTGGTTTCTGGCCTGGCTGTTTGATGGTCGACAGGTTTCGCAAACACTTTTTTATCACATCACATTGGAGTGAAAACAAAACCACCTGTTCTCTGTGTTTTTTTTTCCAAACCTTACTGTAATTAAACACCATACACAGGTCATACATTTCATTTTGCCGAATAAACTGGTGTATAAATCGGTGTCATAAAAAAACAAAAATCTATTCAACCATTAATAGCCGAGACTCATTTTATGGTTAAAGGCAGTATGTGGGTTACAGGTAGTCCCCGACTTGCGAACATTCGAGTTACGGATTTTCATAGATACAAACGGACCGCGGTTCTACTTCCGGTTCAATTGTGGAAGTCGCTCACGTGTATTGGAGTTTACAGTCCAATACAGTGGAAAAAAGCTGACAAAATGGCATCCTGGAGACAACACTGTTACATCTGACGTGTGTGAGGTTACGGTTACGGGTGTTAGTCACATGAGGGTAGAGATTTAGTCGAGTGGATTTGTATGCTTTTACGTTGTATATTTGTGCCAAAGGCGTACAAGATTCACTTTGTCAAACTTAAGAACAAATCGGATTTATGAATGCGCTCCTGGGACGGAACTTGTTCATAAGTCGGGGACTATCTGTACTATGTCATAGTAATTAGTTTCTTAATTTAGTTTTATATCAATTTGTTTAAGAAATGCACTCAGAACAAGGTGACATTAAAATATTGAATGTCAATAAATCATTAGAATTGTTAAATAGAATGAAATGTACTTTCGATGAGCTTTTTAAAATGAGTTGGTTCTGTCCACCGTTTCGGAAATGATGTCACGGGTACACAGATCCACGGACCACCACATGACCGAACCAGGATGTTCATGTGATGTCACTTAGGGACTTCACGAGTTAACATCTGTCCGCAATATGGACAAATATGATCTCGGTATGTGGTGTCCATCCTGTAGGAAATCCTGCACCGACACCCAAAATGACCTGTAGTACGGAAATACGCTTATTTAAAAAAATATATTTTAAGCACGAAATTGTCCGGATTTTTTACAACACTGTTTTTGTGTAATATGGATGGATTTGAAGAAGTGCCATGTTTTCCTGTCTGGTGAACAGACTTCTGGGACGCCTTCAGGAAAAAGGTCAGATGAGAGACAGGATTTAAGTTGGTCCCATTTTTAGAAGAGGACAGATGTCCTTATTCTGCCGTCCAAATGGGACAGACGTTAGCCGGGTGGTCCAAATGCCGAAATGAGACTCCGGCCAAATGGACCGTCTGCGATTGGAAGCTTCCAGAATGACAATAACTGGGGAAAGATTCTGCCATTTCCTACAAATTTTACATTTTCGACCTTACGAATTCGTTATACAAAGCGCTTACGAATTCTGTTATACAATAGAGACAGCAGGAACTAAGAAAATAATGTCTCTAATTCTCATTTGCGTAATCACTTCGTAAAAACCACACCTTTTTTCTGTTATACATATAATATAGAAAATGTGTGTGCGCCAAACAAGCTACTTCTGATGTTTATGCAACATGGAAGTGACCAATCTTGCTTCTCTAAAATATTCAGCCGTTTTGGACACATGATATTATATGTGCCCCAGAAATGGCCATTTTTCAGTGTTATACTGTCTCACTTCAAACAACATGAGTATTGATACTAAAATTAGTGTAAGCTTCTCTAGAAGAACATGACCTGTAAAATTTTTTGCTTAAATTGAACTATTCCACACAAAATTAAGCCCCCAAAAAATCCGTAGTGTCCGTAACCTTGTCAGATCCACGTTGCAATGTGTTAACAATTTAGCATTTTAGAATAATACCAAACCTTTTTTCAGGTTTATGTCTTTTCATGTGAAATTTAAACTGGCCAAATTTCATCTGAATGACAGTTAAGGCCGTTGGACATTTGAATTCAAAAAAGTAACGGACACTACGGACATAAAAGGGCGTGAAATTGTACTTAGCAAATGTGTTTCTTTTTATCTGATAAAAATATAAATGTGTAGCGTATTTACAAAAAAAACTAAGCATGGATCAGGAAATAAAAAGCATTAAACTGTTATAAAAAAAATTATGTTTTATGATCCTATCTGAAAATTCACCTTTTCACAATAAAATTTTACAATTAAAGGTTTGACTCAAACACCTTAAACATAAACATCCTGGCAATATTTACACCAAAGACACTCTTTTCTTCATGTCCCTTTAGAAAGATGAATGATTACTATGAAAATTAAAATGATTCGACAAACATCTGGAGGAAATTTGCAGAGGTTTGTCTCCACCGGTGCTGAAATACGGTGAGACATTTTAGCCGAAAAACAAGATATTTTTTCCCCCATTAATGTCACACGCTCATTAAAGTTGTAATTGCTTGACACAAATTCGAGCAATAGGTTTAATTCTGGAAGATCATTTGGGAAATCAACTATCATCTAACGGAGCGGATCTTTTAATCACGGCCTTGAAAGTAACATTCGGATTAAACCGGGGAGCACGCTATATATATATATATATATTTATATGAAGGCCAAATCTAAAAACCTGAACCAGAACTTTAGTTCATTGGGTCTCTTGTTTTTCAAGATTCGCTACGGAAACTTTCAACCATGTGGTGATCACAACATTAACCATTAGTGATTTAATTTCTTAAATTTTTTCATATTTAACGTGATTTATAAACATGTGATTTAATAAAAAGCTGGATGAAGCGGCGCTTCGCTTTTTACCCCCCCTCACCTGAGCACGTGGCAGAAGGCACAGACAGCAGCGAGATCCAGAGAGATTTACCCTCAGGATATAAAACCAGGGAGCGGACGGGGGAAAAGATCAGCTCTCTGTAATGAGCCGAGGAGCGAAGGGGAGGGACGGAGAGAAGAGCGAGAGAAAGAGAAAGACAGAGATTTAGCTTACACCACGTTAAACAACAGGAACAACAGCAGGATAAACTGTACTTATTTTGTTTTTTTAAACAAAGAAACCGGAAAGTGAGGACTTCTCTCTAGCTGGAAGTCTTACATATCGCTGACACACCTGGTGTTGAAGTTACTGCTGTTACACCAGACGTCTTGTGCCGATATCTCGACATTACAGAGTATAAAGAAGTATAGCATTGTTATACTTTATAATTAACTATGTACTTAATAAAAAATAACGGTATATATACAGTCGTTTCAGACTTCGCGGCCTCAGTCGTTTGCGGATTTTTTCTCGGAATAAACTAAAAATTGAACGTGGACACTCCCGCAAATATCCTCCGCAATGTCTTTCTTTCGTGGCAGTATAGACTTTTTCCAAGCATTTGTTTTTGTTGCTAAACTATTAATAACAATATTATTTTGTAACATAAATCATTACGGAAATTCAGCTAAATTTCCATATAAAATAACAGTGTATACATTCTTTAGTGCGGTAGAGAGAACACAAAGCAACCGTAGAGGAAAACAACGCGACGGTGAATTATTACTGTATTTACTCCACAGTAGTGATACTAAAGAAAACGCGCTCGCATGAATTATAGATAGAGGCGCAACATCTGTATTTAACATTTTAGCACTGCGGGAGACACAGCAGTACAGAACTGTACAGTATACGGGTTCACCTTATATAGATATATATATCTATATTATAAATTTTTTTTTTTTTTAGGGCAATGTATTACGCTGAGTTTGAAATGAAATTAAAGTGTTTTGGGAACAGTCTTAGGGTTTAAACTATTTATTTTTTAAAAAGGCTTTGGTTTTTTTTTTAGACCAGAAAATTCTTTGTTTTTCACAATTCACGTGTGCTCTAGAAACAAATTTTAGGGTTCGATTGTATACCTGATAATAATTAATATATGTATTATATACTTTAAATAAGAAAGTGTAACACTTTCTCGGAGGTAAAGACCAGGCTCTCTCTCTGAGCATCAGCTCTGTACGCGGATGGGAAAATAATACCTGGAATTCGGAGGCTTTCCCCAAGCAGTGTGCTTTAGATGGCGCCGAGGGCCATGTGCGTGCCTCTCTGGCTGAGAAGTGTATGTGTGTGTGTGTGTGTGTGTGTGTGTGTGTGTGTGTGTGTGTGTGTGTTGCTGGATGCAGAAGGTAGCCGGGGGGGATGCATTCCTGAGTCTCTCACACAATCATCCCCTCTTTTCTGACTTGCTGGGCAACATACCTTTCTCTCAATCTTACACACACACACACACACACCACACATCTCTTCGTACCCCAGCGTGTAAACGTGATGTATGTTTCTGCATTTCAATCCCTTCGGTTTGATCGTCTCTCTATCTCGAACCAGAGCGATGTTTCCCGCGGCGGCTCGGATAACTTTAAAACCCTGATACGTTTTTTTTTATATACACTTTGAGTCAAATATCTACTGTTACTAGAAACAAACAAAACAGACGAGCGGATTATAAAGAAAATGAGACTAAAATTCACTGAAGTGCTGAGGATCGAGGACTACAATCGTTTTATTTATTTATATATTTTTATTTGGGAGTCATTATTGTGAGCTCTTTAATCTAGTTCATATCAATATTACAGGTTTGTATTAAATATAACATGTTACCGTTTCCATAGTAACGGCACACTCGGAAAGAGCAGCACGTAATCTATGCATTATAATTGATAATAATGTTGTTATGGTGATGTTTTCAGTAACGAGGTAGGTATTTAACAATGTTTGGAAGGAGTCTCCAGTACCAGTGAGATTTAGGACACGTTTCTTGATCTGAGTACTTATCTAATAATATTCTTTATTCTTTCAACTTGCATATCAACCATGTGACGCAAATTAATAGTGAATCTCCAAGGATCGCCCGATACGACATCATCGCGATACCTCGGTACTGATCCGATCTGTATCATGATTTCAAAAATATACAGATTCGATATTAAAATTGCTTCAAACTAAAATATGTAAATGAAAAACATTATTTTTAACATCAATTTTAGAATCAATGTAGTATAAAAATAAACATTACTTGAAACACTAACAAATGAAAAAAATAATTACATCACCCAATCAAAATTCTTTTCCCCCCATTTCTACAAATTACCAAGTAAACACAATAAACGTACATGACCGCAAAATATAAAATAAACAAAACTACTCTTCTATTCGCTGGCGACACGACGTATGCAAAAGGTGTCTTGACATCACGGTTCGTACGTGCAGCGACGTGTTTAGTCAAATACATACTTATGAGCGAAGGAGAAACAGTGCTTGTGCCAGGGCTGGAGAACTGCAGGTTCTGATTAAACCTCAACAATGATAAAGGAATAATTCTGGATAAATAAAAGAAAATTTCAGCAGCAAGAAAAAGCGCACTACAGAGAACAGCTAATACGCGCTCTGTTCTTATCGTCGTGTTCATGTGTCTGAGATACGCAGCATGCAAACGAGCATCCTGATCACGCTCACAGACGCTACATGAGTGTCCCTGGGTATGAAGGCTGACTCACGGCATTCAAATGACCCCGCATGCTGGAACAGGATTAGTCATGAAAATAAATCATTAATCATGTGACGTCAAAGGATGAGCAACGTCACCTCGAGATCTCCCAGCGGCGAGTTCTCACAAGAACATTAAAGCTAAACGCTAAAACTAAATTCATCACTGAGCGTGTGGAACAACTCGCTGGACATGTTGGACGCCTGGACGTATATTTTCACCACGGGTCCACAAATGTGAAATATATTTTATTTATTAAAGAAATTAAATGTTTAGACTCCATCTTTGAGTCAGTCATACTTTCTTTCACTCAATTTTTTTATGTCTTTGGAGCCTCATCATGTCCATTTGGACTCCAAATTTTACTCAGTCTCATGTCCATTTGGACTTGATCTTTGACTTCTTCTGATGTACATTTGAATATTATATTTTTCTCAATCTCACATCCATTTGGACTCAAACTTCGACAGAGTCTCACGTCCATTTGGACTCAAACTTCGACAGAGTCTCACGTCCATTTGGACTCAAACGTCGACAGAGTCTCACGTCCATTTGGACTCAAACGTCGACAGAGCCCCTTTTACATTTGGACTCATACTTTGACATAGTCTCATATCCATTTGGACTTGATCCTTGACGTCTTCTGATGTCCATTTGAATATGATATTTTTCTCAATCTCACGTCTATTCAGACTCAAACTTTGACAGAGTTTCACGTCTATTTGGACTCAATCATTGATACTGTCTTGTATCCATTTGGACTCAAACTTTGACTAAATTTTATGTCTTTGTCATTTATGTTTATGTCTTTATGTCCTTGTCATATGCATTTGGACTCAATACTTGACTCAGTCTCACATCCATTTGGATGCAATGTTTGACTCGATATTATGTCTTTGGCTCCTTGTCATGCCCGTTTGGACTTGATCTTAGACTCACGTCCATTTGGACTCGATGTTTGAATAAAAAAAAAATCACTGATCACTAAAGCACCAGCAATACTGAGTCAGTTACTTTTTTACAGTGAGAAAAAAAAAAAAAAAAAAGGAGTTAAATTACTCTGACATCTGATGACACTGAAGCTACTTCAAAATGTCCCATGTCTCCAGGAATAAAGGAAGTCTAGATGTGTTTAGATTTATTTTACATTAGTCTTAGTCTGACCTGAATGTCCCCTTGGGTTCTGGATGCTCTATAAAGCGACTGTAATGACTGTTTAGAGCCGTTATCCCAGTCGTGTCTGAGAAAGAAATTAATTCTGAAAGAAGTTAATTTTACAAAAAAAAAAAAAAAAAAAAAAAATTCTAACATCTAAGCGAAAAACCAAGACGATGTTTATTCACATAAATAAGTCTCACATTTAAAAAGGTCATATTGTCCACCGACAGACTGAAATAAATAATACAGCAGCCGGGAGCGCGATTACTTTCGGAAACAGACAGGTCTGAATAAGAAGCGGCTTCATAGGAACATTATCATTATCATTTATTACGCACGTGGTAAAATATTCATAACATTGTCTTTTGTAATAATAACAGTGAGCTCTACATCATCTGAGGGAGGATGGTGGGGAAGATTACTGCGGACATTATCAGGGAATCACGAGTGTATCACGATCGTCCGGCGACTTCCACCAGAAAGTCACTGACGATTGCAAAACACAAACAACAGGAAATAAACAAGATCTAAAAATGTCCCGATTGAAAGTTAGGGAAAACCAATTCAGTATCATGTGTCATGATTATTTTATGTGGCAATTTATGTACAGGATCTCCAGAATCAGATTCATCAGATTACGTTTATTTACAAATAAGATTTAAAGTTATTTATCTTTGCACATTTGAAGCGGCAAAACATCGCCATTCCTTTATAATACTTTAACTGGCGCGCTCTAAACTCTTCACACGCCGACAGGCAGCTCATTGTAGCAAATTATTTCTAAAGTTTGTCTAGGATCGATACAAAAATCAGAAAAAAAGTAATATCGGATTTTGATGTTCATAAAATCCGAATCGGCACCAACGTATCGTGATAATATCGTATCGGCAAATAATAATAACAATACTACAAATACTACTATAAATATTATTACTATACCTATCATTACTACTACTACTACTACTACTACTAATAATAATAATAATAATAGTGTTGTTATGTTAGAGATGAGGAGAAAAACCAATTCAGTTTTCTTTTGTGCAGCGACTCATGTATTTTATTCTTTTTTTTCTTCTTCTTTTATTTCTACATTTATAATAGAGACGAAGTGCGGTATTAAGTGTGATGGGTGAAGTGTGAAGCGTCCGATCTGCCTTTTTCTCCAAACTCTGTGAGCGAATTTCTCTCAAACCCACTCACTACACACACTTCCACCAGCCGCAAAACACCGCAAGCGCTAATTAGTCGAAAAACATGTGTGATAGAAACACTGCGTGCCGGCGTTAGAAGCCGTACGCGCCCACGTAAATAACAAATAAATAAAAAAGAATAGATGAATAAACCTGGAGCAATGTGAAAATTAAGTAAAAATTTTAAGATCCTAATAATAAATGTAAAAGAAATCCGTACATAAATAAAAAATAAACAGCAATGTAAAATATGTACTGTTACTATAATCGTTATTACTATTTTACTATATTATTATGAACACTGGTTTTAAATAATAAGCAAATTACATGTACAAAGTACATTTTTCTTGTTATTGCCGTTGTAAATAACAGTTGCTTGTAGTAGTAGAAGATCTATATAAATAACAGAAAGGTTTTGTCTGTACGATGGTCAGAACTCGCTCATTACATTAGAGGACCAGAAATCAGTCTCAGAAAAATTTCTGTCTGTCCAACTTGATTTAGTCACAGCAAAACTTGTTGAACAGAATTTAATGAAACTTTTGCAGCATTTAGATATTTGCCTAATTAACCTGCACCATAAGTGAAAATAAAAATGTTGAGTAAAAGCGATGTTATGAACAGTTATGTCTCGGATTTAATAATCTACTTTAAAATAAGCTACTAATGCGCTACTTGCTCAATGTAAACAAACACCTGCACCAATAGATATTAATTAGAAAAACTAAACTGAATATTTTTACAGGGATTAATTCATATTTTCACGGCTGAAATAACAGCGCTGAAGTGGTATAAGTGAATTTTAACAAGTACGTCGGAGTCGCTGATTCACTCTCCGATTACCGAACAGGGAGTGTATTCAGCTGACGGAAAAAGAAGTACAACTTTGCGTAAACAAGATACTCAGCCTTACTAAATGTGATTTCTTTGTATTAATAAGTCAGACCGAGAGTTCTGCCGTACAGAAAGACAGACAGACAGACATGTACTGTACTTGGGCTTCAATCTGAAATAATAATATCACTGATTACATTAAAGCTGATCAGATTGTCAACGACGGGTACTTACGCTAGTGAAGTATAATTTTATTACTTTAAGTCTTTTATTAGTTGTCTTAATATACCACCAGATCTGAGAGAAATGTAGATATTCCTGACACGTCTCATTTTCCTTCCTTAATGTCTTTAAAGACCGCTACAGTATGTGCTAGCCCAAGTTATTAACTACAGTAGCTAACAGGTTCTCTGTGTCCGTAATTCTCATTTGCACAGCAAGAGCATTATCACAAAACAATAAAGATATCTTAGCAGCAGTATGTAATTTTATCCTTTCCTTATTCATTTACCAAAGCATGTTAACATTTCTGACACTTCTCTGGTTTTTACTACGGCTATTTGCTAACTTCAGTTCTTAGCTATAGCTACTGTACCATGTTCTCCGTGTCCATATCGGTTAGCTGCCTAGCAACAGTAGTCTCATACAGAGGTGGAAAGAGTAATAAAATTTTGTACTTAAGTAAAAGTACTGTTACTTCAGTGAACTTTTACTGAAGTACAA
>JAQMYI010000015.1:23274754-23286069 GCA_030014275.1 Clariallabes melas
AAATATTTACACATTAAGTTTACTGAAAGTAAAAACAGTTGAAAGTCAGAGGACGTTTCTTTTTTTGCTGAGTATACTTATCAAAGTGTTTCACTTGTGCTCAAGGTAGAAGTCGTGATCGGGCTGTCCGAAACGCCGGCCTCTCAGGAGCTCCTGTAGCGAGGTCAGGACTGTACTGGGAATGTAGCGATAACTGTGCTACAGGCTGCGAGCCACCTCAGCCGGGATCGTCATGCACAGACGTACGGCCTTCGTTAAAACTGTTTTCACCGTCTTTTACTGCGGTTAAGAGTCTGATCACCGTACTGTGCTTGAGGTCTTCTGGAAATGTTCCGGAACAGCTTTAAGAGAAATTTTGGCACTTTTTTTTTTACAATATTTATTATCTAACATCACAATTTTTTTTTCCTTTAAGGACATCCAGAGAATATTCCTAAAAAGGTGGGAAAATATAGTTAAAAAAAAAGAAATCCGGTTAACAAGACGTCTCCCATGAAGATATGCACAAGCATGCAGAAAAGCGTATCATACTCATATCACATCCTATATTACTATATTGTGATATTGCTATGGTATTACATCAACCAGCCTAGGTTTCAAGTCAGGGTATTAAATCGAAGTTTCTCTAAGAAGCTCAAAGTATTGACCCAGAGTTTACAGGTGGTGAAAATCAAAGGAAACACTATTACAAATTCATTGCACACGTCTCTTCAGACGTCCTTGTGAAAGCAAAAGAGGGGAAACAAAAGAAATCCTTTATCCGTTTCCCTTTTTTGTTTTTTTTGGTCCCTCTTATGATGTTAGTCTTCATCAGGTTGTCACTATAAGCACCAAAAAAACCAACAACCTCAAACTAATATAGCATTGTATGACCAAAAATAGAGTTTTTAGTACTGGTAGTCATCCAGGTTGTGTTTTTCTGTGTGTTAGACCTACATATGCATGTGTATGATATACGATGTATGAACGCCAGTAACAGCAACGAGGCCATGATGTAATGAGTTTACAGCAGTAACGGATTACACAGCCGAAGGGTTTTCAGCGCGCTCGCATCTCCTGTGGCGAGAAACCCAGGTTGCTGGGGTGTGATTTAATTAAGGTCCACGAAATAAATGCTATAGTCATGAAACTCAGTGGAGTAAGGAATTCGATTAGGTTAAAATTCTTTTTATTCTGGATTTTGAAAATCCCTCTGGTATACTGGTGTATAAAGTATACCATCTGTAGTACTGTGTGATAATTTTACGTAATTAATAACAATTAATAATAAACACACAAAATATATATATATATATATTACAAATATATAATGTTTTATGACTTTATTATTGAGACAGTACAAAAATGTTTATAATTTTCAAACATTAGTATTCCACCACATATTGCAAAGTTACAGAAAAATATTTGTATGCCAGAAAAGAAAGCAACACACACCACTTTGTAGACGAAAAAACAAAATGGAAGCTGCTGGGTTTTTGCATGCCAGAAAGAATCAGGTGCAACAGTTCAATTCCTCAGAAGAACTGTGTGAGGTTCTGCAGGATGCTCAGTAAAACTTAGGTATAATTTGTGCAGTTTTATAAGGAAATTAGCTACTGAGACTAAAGGGTCCTCAAAACGTTGTCATACTGGCTTTGTTTAATTAATTGATGTTTACTGGGATTTATAGTTGTTTTTGTTGTTTTTTTCGAAGCATCTTTGCTCTATGGTATTTATTTGTATTTGCCTGAGACTTTTGCACAGTACATATGTATTTTCTACTAATCGTGAAACTGACACAGTAACAACACTACCTTTAAGCATTAACGACATCACGTATTGTACTATAAAAGACATTGGGAGTAAAGATAGGAAAGTCAAGAGTCCTAACCTGTCAGTGAGGAGTGTTTGCTTTGGCTTGCATATACATTGAGTGCCATGCAGTTTGACTTGTTGGTTATATCAATATTTATATAGTCGATTACCTGACAAGCGGCGCGTCAAGCTGAATACGTGTACAGTCCTACCTTCTCTCCTGACTCCTATTATTTGATGATTTTTGTGTCATGATGATAATAATTCACGTGGCTCAGGGGAACAGAAAGAAAGTTTAAGCTATAAGCGGCAGGGGTAGCTCAGTTGGTAAGGAGTTAGTGGATCAGAAGGTCACAGGTTCAGCACCCAGTTGCCTCTTTTGGGCCCTTGAGTGAGACCCTTCAATTGCTCAGATGTATAAAGAGATAAAAATGTACTGTAAGTTGCTCTGGATAAGTCACGGCCAAATGCCGTCAATGTAAAACATAAGGTTCTGCCATATTTTAAAGCTCGAGGATTGAAACGACCAGCGAGGTAAACATCAGATCAGATTTTTCACCATAGCCATGTTTTTTCTTTGCTCACACATCTTTGCTTTGTTTCTTTTCCTACCGCTCAGATGCAGTTCATGCTGCTGTTCAGCAGGCAAGGCAAGCTACGCCTGCAGAAATGGTACGTTCCTCTGTCTGACAAGGAGAAAAAGAAGATCACACGGGAGCTGGTGCAGACCGTCCTGGCACGGAAGCCCAAGATGTGCAGCTTCCTGGAGTGGAGAGACCTCAAGATTGTTTACAAAAGGTCAGTGGTGAGGTCGGAGATGTTTCGGGTCCAGGCACGGCGGCCTTCAGAGGGATATCTAGAACTAGTGCTTAGTGTTTCTAGTAGACGGGTGCTACCAAGACAAAGCAGGTAGTGATGTTCGAGGGATTGTATGAAACACCAATGCGTTGTCAAATTCATCAATTTGTAAATTTGTTCAGTTTTGTTTCTGTTCTTGTTAGGTGAGATTACGAACTAGTCCTAGTAGTTTTACGTCTCATGTTACACATTCCTTTCTCTTGGCTTTCGAAAAATCGATCACCTGACTCCACCCAGTCATCTCTCTGACCCCGCCCCTTCAACACTCTTGAACCTCCACCCATCCTGCTTTCTGAATCTGTTCACTGACTCCGCCCACATCTCTCAGGAGCGGTCTGCCTGACCGCAACACCCTCCACACATCGCAATACTGACATCACTATTATTTACAAACAATTGCAAAAGTTTACACCCCCTACCTTAGAAATGATGCGTTTAACAAAACAGATTAATACGTTTTAAAGAAGCGATTTAAAGGTGCCTTATTTTATTAATTTCTTCACAAGTAACGCAGGTCTCGGGGATGTGTGTGTGTGTGTGTGTGTGTGTGTGTGTGTGTGTGTGTGTGTGTGTGTTTTAATGCCCCCCAGATGAAATATACCCCCCAGATAATGCATTTTTTATACTTCATTTCTATGTATGCAAATGAGCTACCTCCAGAGCCACGCCCCTTCAGAGAACAACAGGACGAGGGAGGAGATCTACTTTTGTGAGATCACAATAGAGCAAACGAAATGATTAAATCAGCTTAATTAAACCCTGTACAAAAATGGAAAAGTAATTAAAAAAAATTTTTTAATAACATTTTTTTTTTGTTATTTTTCTGTTTTTGTTTGTTTACACACACACACACACACACTAGAGATCTGGCTGCATGTCTAAAATGTTTAAAAAGGAAATTTTGCAGAACGGGTCTCCTTTAATTAGCATTTCAGTCTTTGTTGTTGGCTTTGAAAAAAACATTTTCTTCGCTGTTTGATTTATACAACATGATATTCTGTTTCATATCTTTTTTTTTTTATATTACATATTTTTGTTTTTTTGTAGATTTAGCGGAAGATGCTTTTCCGCATTCCCTCTGAGTATTAATTTCGAGCCACTGTAAGCTGCTTATGCGTTAAATAAGACTTAAGTGTGTGTTGACTGTAAGTCATTAAACACCGTAATGAGACACATTCAAAGAAATTAACTAAGGCAAGCCAGCGGAGAAACCAACATTTCAGGAAGTTTAATAACTATACGTATCTGCACACTTAGCCTACGGCTTACTTGCTGCGATATTTAGGTTAGCAGTTGTAACTGACACCAAATTTGTGCGAGTGATAAACTGTACGGAACTTTTTGTTCACTTATATATCCGTTTTTGCATTTGTGGCCGTTTGAAACGAGCTTTCTTTTGGGTCTGAGTACGCTTCAGGCAAACATGCTGTCGGTTTGAGGATGACATTAGGCCGTGCCCTCAGCTCATATTCGGGAAAGTCCGCACACACACACACACACACACACACACCCCTCTGATTATACCCGACCTCGTCAGGCGCTCCGGCGGAGTTATGGATCGAGCTGTTCTCATCGAGCTGGTTCATGTCGTGCAGTGAGAAAGACAGCTTTCAAGTTTTCCCAGCTGTTTAATTCACGTTCGTCACACGGCGCCGCTCTCTCCGAGAGCCTTTGTGAGGCTGAATTACCAATCTGTCCCCTATAGGCTGCCTCGTTAGCACGCAGATCGGGAACCGCAGGTTAAGGAACGGGATGAGAGGAGTCGCTGATCCGATCGAAGCTGTGTCAGGGGAGCAAATTAGAATATATAATGTAGCCCAGTTGCCATGGCAGCTGATGGGGTTGGTTGAGCGAAAAACCACAGTGACCTTAGAAAACACAGACAGACAGACAGGATTAGCAGGAGAATGACAGAAGAGTGCGCACCAACTGATTAACATGCGAACAGTAACAGACCGTGGTGAGGTTTTCCATGAATGTGATGATGGGAGATGTTATCCAGTTTGTTTGTTTGTTTGTTTGTTTGTTTTTTACATGGTATTTGATGTGTTTATTAATAGGATGATCAAACAAAAAAAGAATATATTTGCAGTTCCATTGTTATTCACTTTGTAGAACCAGCTCTGGCTGCAGGACTTTGAGGATGCTGGTATTTTTTGCCCGTTCTTTCTGTGAAAATTTGCACAGGCTTCGGGCGATCTTCAACCCGCTTGAAGCCTGACCTTTGACCTTTTCCCACAATTGTATGCATGGAGGCGTTGTCGTGTTGAAAATTCGACCTCCACTCCAGTCTCAAGTCTCTTTCTAACCAGAACAGGTTTTTCTTCTAACATCTCATCTAAGTGTTTGTAGATCTCTACTACAGTTTGCAAGGAGATTTCCTGTTCCAGTGCATGAGAGCAAAATTCAGCTCCTAATCCCCATCACGCGTCGACTCTTCTGCCATGTTCTGCGTTTCTGTAAATACCCCATTATTAGATTCATGTCAGCGTTTCAATTAATGGCTCCTTCGTGGATCCCGACCCCGAGGCTGCGCGGAGGTGAAGGCCATCCCGGACGCAGGTTAAAATTCATCCGTGACTGATGATGTTGTTAGTATGCGAGTACGCGCCAATGATCTATTATAATCTATTCTGCAACACGTTCGAGTCTCTCTTTTGTTCGTCTCTCCCGGCGTGTGCTGAAATGCTAATCTGCAGGACGAGAAGATCAGATAAATATTTCAAGGATTCTCGCTTTTTTCCCCCTCTCTCTCTCTCTACAGGAGGGATTTAATCTGTACTGCAAGCATAAGAAGCTAAAGTGAGATTGAAGGTCACCTTCAAAAGAAAGTAAAACAGAGTTTCTCTACACACGCGCCTGTATTCGGTGTTCCTGCAGTCTGACTCCTAGACCTGCCAATCTGGATGAAAAAACAAATATCCACTGACCTGATAGTGACAGTTTGGTGGAACTGCGCACTATTTTTTTCCTCCTATACCAAACATAATCAATCAGCCATGACAATCCATTGATTTTCGACCTTATTGCAAAATTTAAAGAAACACACATTCGAGGGTATAAAATGATTCTCGCTCCGGTTATATTTAAACTTGTGTTGATCGCAATGTCTTATCAGCGTTTTCCGTTTAAGGCCGCGGTCTCCCCCCGTCACTGCTGTGCAGGTGTTACATTAGTTCATTTATAACTGCGATGAGAGCAAAAAAGGACACCCCTTTTTGTGATTTCTTTTTTTGTGTGTGTGGTCTGTAGATGTACCTGGTTCCATTATTATGCGCATTATGAAGTCACAAAGAAGTGTGTATGAATGGATAGAGAAGTTTGCACAGATGTTAGCCATCGAAAAAAAAAGCCAGACACCCATCCACGTCTATGAAGGATGACGATGGACACTTCCACACTGACGATACTCTGCAGAAACTGTTGTGTTAAAGCGTCCTCCCTATAGTCCTGATCTCGCTCTTGATCTTTTACCTGTTTGGTCCCCTGAGACGACGAAGATTCACTGCGGCGTGACACACTCGGAGGACAGCGCTATCCGCTCCTTCCTCTCGCGTGAGGTCACAGACGCCCCTGATTGGCTGTAGAGTGGGAGCACTAAGTACCCCTCATCTCCCCCCTCCAATCAGCTCTCTCTAGGCCTCCGAATGCGACTGGTTACAGCATCACCCGGGAATCAAATCTCCGGATGATAGGGCGCGACATTTGTAATGAGGGAAGACGAAAGCTTGATGACACATGGACAACGTGTATTTGAAATATTTTTTATGTATTATGTATTATTTCGTCTTTTCTAAAAATTAATTAAAATAAATTCTACAGATCATTTTTGACTCAGATTAGTTTTGTGCGAACCGACTGTTTCATTGTGTTTGGGTGTGGACTCTGTAGAAAACTGTTCAGAAGGATGATGCAGAGCTAAAACCAGCCAAATACTTGTCATCCTCAAGGAACAGTTTGATGTCACTCCTTGTGAACATCAGACTGAAAGCACGAAGGTGGCATTGTGTGTTGGAAACGATCAGGATGCTTTAAATATGGATTTCCATCACACGTTTTTTTTTTCTTTTTTTTCTCACACCTATTAGTGTGAACCGAAAAAGCAGAACTGTGTTTGGTTTGAGAGTTGTACAGAAGGCTGTAAATATCCTAAGAATAGAAAAAAAAACCTTTGCAACTTCCGCAGGAGTTCTGTCCACAATCCCTGACTTTGATTCTGAGATTTTATAGAAAGGAATTGGACTAGGAAAAAAAGATAGAGCTTCAGGCATGCTTGTTTTACCAATCCTGAGTTATCTCACAGCTCCGTTTAGGGTTATCCTTTTGATAGGAGATTTCATATAATGGTTTTCCCTGACAGGTGATAAGAACTAAACCTCCGGGCTGAAGACTGAAGAGAATGATTTACTTGCTGCATTGGGGAACTCGGTGCATGCAGTGTATCCAGGGCACGATGAGGCAGACAGGGGAAGAGAGAGAGAGGGAGAGAGAGTAGTAACACACAAGGCTGTTACCTTGTGTGTGTGTGTGTGTGATGCACTAACAATACATTAAGGGACATGTACAGAAAGGTAACAAAACGGTCTTGGCCCGGCAAAGGCATGCACAAGAATCTTGAGGGAAGCGCGAAAGAGGGAATTGGTGTTGTGAAAATATGTCCTGATTCTAAAATAGAAAAGAAGACTGACAATACTAAGTAGAGGAGGAGAGCAAGAAAGAATACACAGCCAGCTGGAAAGAAGTGGGAGAAGAAAAAAGAAAAGAAAAGCTGAGAATCCCCTCCAGATCCTCAGTGTCCTCAGAGACTGCCTGTTCATCATTGTTCTCTTGTTAAAAGAGATTTCCTCTGCTGTGAAAATCCTCCATCACACACTGTAATGAGTCTTTTTCTGCTCTCCTGCTCCGTAACCAGTCTTGCTCTGGGGAGAACTGCTCGTTCCTGGCCTCCATGATTAGGCTCTGCTGATCCCGTGGTCTCTGGCTGGCCTGTTCTCCATTGAGTTCACGGTTGTTAAGCTGTCTCTAAGAGGCTAAGCGGTTAATGTTCTACCCAGTGACCAGAAGATTAAGAGTCTCAGAACTACCAGAAAGCTGCAGCAAGACCTGCTCAAGTCTTGTCAGGGTGTTCCTGATATTAAAATCTCCGTATTTTCTTAACTTGACGCTTGTCTACTACAAAATATTTGAATGCCTTCCAAAAATCTCCATGAACATCTCCAAATGTGGAGGTTTTAACCATACAGTAGGTAACCTTGCTATGAATCACTCTAACAAATTACAAGGTTGAAATCACTTGTCCTACAGTATGTATATCAGTTGTCTTAAAACTACGCATTCCTTCTAGTACAGTCTAATTGTGTCTAAACAGGCTAGCAAGTAAAAGCTAAATGACACTCCTTCAAGGTAAAGAGCCTCAGAGTCTGTGTCTGACCAGCTAGCACCTGTGTTCACAGACATATTCAACCTCTCCTTCTCACAATCCGGTAATCCTGTAATCCCCACATGCTTTAAACAGTCCATTATCGTTCCGGTCTTAAAGAAACCCCATCCTGGATGCCTTAGTGACCATTGTCGTGATGAAGTGCTTTGAAAGGCTGGTCAGAGACTTCATCATCTCCTCAATACCTGATTCACCTGGACACTAGGACAGAGAATTATGTTAAAATCCTGATTGTTTTCTTTTATTACCATAATTCCCTGCACACTCACTATCAAGCTGGACGATCAAGCAGGGACTCAGCCGACGTTTGTGCATTTCCAACTTCCTGACAGGCAAACCACATGCACTAAGGTTTGGCATGTCACAGCCTCCCTCACACTCAGCAGTGGAGCCCCTCAGGGTTGTATCCTGAGGCCCCTACTCTATTCACGGTACACGTATTATTGCATGGCCACTACCAACTCCACAAATGTGCAGACGACTTGGCCGCGGCGGGCCTGATCTCTAGACCAAGGGCAGTAAGAAAGTGAAGGACCTCAGCCACCCCATCATTGGACTGTTTTATCTGTTGCGCTCAGGGAAGCACTTGCGTGAATAAAGCTTCTTCCTGCAGGCTCTGAACACAGACAACAACCTGGACTAATCTCATTTTCACATGAACAAGTTAACCCACCCTTTCAACACAACTACTTAAGCTGTTAATGCTCGCCATGTTTGCACTGCTCTCTTCCTGTTCGATGTTTTATTGCATATGAACAATCATGGACGTGGTCTCTCTGCACTTTGTGTCCTAACAGTCATAACTGCTGCTCCCACACTGACATCCTTATGCCATTTACATCGTTCTTTATAACATTACTGTACATTACTACAAATCTGCTTTATATTTTAGCTTGCACATATTTGTTTGTATGACTTTTTGTATATTTTTTTATTCTCACTTATATTTGCACATTTTATTCTCCCTTTACAAACTTCAGCTTTATTTTAGTGTGGATTCAATTTAAATACTTTACATGTTATTTCAATGTTCTGATCACTGACAGTCGTGTAAGCATTTCACTCCATGCCGTATTATGTATGGCTGTGTATGTGACAAATAAAATTTGAATTTCGATTTGAATTTCAATTTGAATACAAGTGTGTATGTTTCCACTATACCTCCATAGTATATCCTTAGGTTGACCTTATGGATTACCTCTAATGGTTCTGAAGTTTAACAGCAATGATCTTAAAATGCTCATCGGGAGCTATTTTTCCCCCCAAAACTGTAGCCTGATGTAAAACTCTACAGTAGCTAAGTGCTTCTTATACAGTATAATGTTTCTTGCAGGGGTCCATTTGGGATCAATTTACTTGCAACCTTAAATGTTACATTTACATTTATGGCATTTAGGAGACACCATTATTCAGAGTGACTTACATTTCCATTTCTGTAATTACACAGTACTGTGCGAAAGTCTTGGGCACAAAGAACTGATGTCGAGCAAGGATGTCTTAAAAAAATAATAAAAATACAATAATAATTACAATTAAGACAGTTTATAAGGAAATGAGCTGCTTAGTTTAACAGAACATCCTGCAGAACCAACCATAGTCTTTCTGAGGACTTTGTCACATCTGATTCCTTTTTATGCAGCAAAACCCAAAAGCTTTCTTTTTCTTTCCATTTGTTTTTTGTCAGAAAAGTGGTCTTTTACATAATATGCTACTTTCTATTCTGGCCTACGGATATTTCTCTGTGAGATTACTTTTAAAGTTAAACATGGGTGCCTAAGACTTTTGCACAGGACTGTACATCTGAGCAACTGAGGGATGAGGGCGTTGCTCAAGAACCCGATATTGGCAGCTTGGTGGTGCTGGGGGTCTGAACCCATGACCTTCTGATCAGTAGTCAAACATCTTAACCCCTGAGCTACTCTTGCCCCCTGTATGTTCTGCCCATGGCACACTGAAGACCTGGAGGACTCTTACTCACAATCTGCTCATACTGAAGCTCCTTCAACATGATTAGTACTGTTTGTCTCTTTTTACCTTTTTTTGACACCTGTATATTGTAATGATATTTTTTTTATAGCATTTGTTATCAAAAAATGTGTCAAATAGTATTTTTAAACCCGTCACCACGTCAATCCTTACTTGGCTTGACCATTTTTCTAAATGTAAGGTAAGTTGCACTATTATCATCCTAATGTAGATTAAGTACTGTATGGTTCAATGCCACTGTATGTACTTCTGGTGTGGTACAAAACTAGTCACTGAGACACAGACAGAATGCTGTAATAGACATTTTAAAGGTAATATTAAAAGTGGTCGGGGTGTGTAGTTCTGGTCCCGTTCCGACACGGTGATTCAAACAGTGTGGCGTTTCAGATAAATGAGAAACAAAGACCCTGGAAGGTTCGGATGCGCTGCCTTGCATGCTGTATTCTATTCTGTTTTATTCTGCATTTGATTATCAAATGACAAGGCCGGAATCACAATCAGTGGCCAGCAGATGTGCACAGAGCTGCTGCTTCACCATCTGGCTGTGTGACGCACCGCTGTGCCACCTCTCCATTACTCTCCATGGAAATAAGGGGCAGCGATGCCAAAGAATCTCTTATATCCACATCAGACCGTGTTAGATTGAAAACCTGAAAGCGTACAATAGTTGAGCAGTGGAGGATGCAAGTGTAGCTTCCGTAGTCTGGGTTTCTTTTTCTTTTTTTTTTGAGTCATGCAAGGAATCTAGTCTGCCTTTGTTCAGCGCTGTCAGACCACTTCCTTAGATTCAAAAAAAAAAAAAAAAACTGATTCCTTTAAAGACCGACACTCTCACAGCTTGAGCTGATTGAGTCAGTGCTACCTGAAAGAATGGGTGTTGGGGAAAAAAATAGAAAAAACATTTGCTCAGTCTCTATTAGAAGCTGGCGTATTGGGGTCATTTCCGCACCCAGTAGAGAAAGAGCTGGAAACTCATTAAAAAAACATTTTTTATTCGTCTTGGATTTTAGAAAACGATCCAATAGGGCCAAGATGTTCAAGCCATGATGTAATCAGGAGTGCCACCCAACATTTTAACCACCTTGAAATTGATCATTTTCCTCTATAACAGTACATTGCAGAGTGTTATAGTTCTCTTGTATTACCAAAATAATCATTATCACCTCCAGGGTCCGGGTTCGATTCCCGGCCAGGTTCGATTCCCGTCTCTGTGTGCATGGAGTTTGCATGTTCTCCC
>JAQMYI010000015.1:23286169-23301070 GCA_030014275.1 Clariallabes melas
CCTGGGATAGGCTCCAGGCCCCCGCGACCCTGAATACAGAATAAAGCGGTATAGAAGATGAGTGAGTGAGTGAGTGAATGTATGAATGAGAAAAAATGTGTTTAGATAATAATGAGATTGTCCCTGATGAGCAAGTCAAGGGTGTCGGCGACATCCTGTATGTTTTATTTGCTTATATTTACACTGTTCCTGTGCACATTAATGTAGGTTCATAATATTGGGGCTGATGTATGAATGTTCATTTTTTTATACCTGAGTATCTTTTTCTCAATATGACAAAAATGCAGCTTGTTTTGTTAATGAGAAAGTGTAACCTCCCTACATTAATGGGCTTAGATTGTTTTTTAATCACATTTTACATTTGAGCAGGTAACAGTTAAGGGCCTGAAAGTGTCATTTTGTTGGTCCTGGGGTTCGAACCTGGGACCTTCCAATCATTGCTGGCACGGTGGCTTAGTGGTTTGCACTGTCGCCTTGCACCTCCAGGTTTGGGGTTCGATTCCCGTGAAATTGCTGTTCTAGATTGCCCATGGCGTGTCAATGACGATGAGGTGTCGAGCTGGCAACACGAGCCCTTTAGTAACTGCCACAGAAACAACGTACATATCTCCAGGGTGGGGTGTTGGTTCTGGCCCTCAACCAGAGCAACTTACATTTTTATTTTCTCTCGTTTTAGATTTGAGTGGTTAAGGGCTTTGCTCAATGGTCCAACAGTGGCAATTTGGTGATGGTGGTGGGGTTTGAACCTGGGCCCTTCCAATCAGTAGTCCAATGCCTCTAACATGGAGCTACTCCTGAGAACCCTATGGTCTCCTGCATCTCTGATTGAAAACTATGAACTAAGGCTCATATTAATCTACAAGGTCCATAATGGTAGTGTTCATACTGAAATAAGATTAGTTTGAGACACAATTAGTCTTACCATAAGTGTAGCTTTAAATGTCTAACACTGCAAAGACAAGACGCACTCTGCAAACTTTTTAGTGATTAAAAGTGATCACTAAAAACTGAAATTTACATAGAAATTAGCATAATGGCTTCCTGATTAATTATCAAGTCCATTTCTAGATATTTCACAAATTTCATTCTTCACTGATAATCCGGTACTTTTTTAAGACGTAAAAGCTCAAAACGGTTTAATACACGTTTCGGTATGACTGTATGTCATGCTCGATATCGTTACACGCAGTACAAAAGTCTTTTCTTGTCACTTAGTCATATTTTCTGGCACGTATTGCATCACACCTCGTAAGCTGCATACTGTAAATAGGGTAAAAACTTCTTGGCTCAGGTAGTGCGTGTTATCCGGATGCTCAGAATAGATTGTGTTGTTTACTAAAAACTGCACGACAACGACAAAATGACAAATTCATCCTTGTACCAAGGACATTATTTTTTTTTTATTAATTTTTTGTCTCTGGTTTGTCTCAGAGCCTTGTTGTATAGATTGATTTATCTCTAGAGACCGTGACCACCTGCAGTACTGTTCTGTGTGTGTGTGTGTGTGTATGGAGACATGATCTTTGCCTCTTTGTCTGTCGCACTTCTCTCTCTCACACACCTCCCGCTCTATTCACTGCATTAAAATAATCGATTAATACACTCTGGGCTTTATTCAAGATAAGTCTTTGTGTGTTTTTTTTTTTTCTGAAATTGACATCTGGTGTCCCAGTCTGAGACTGAAGCTATACCCTGGTGCTGTACTCATCGATCGCTAAACCAACAGATCCATCTTAGTAATTTGCTCAGGTTTAGCACGGTGCCTGAAAGTTGAGTGCGGTTTCATAGCCGGATTATTTAGTAATGGCCGGGGACAGATTCTGCGAGGGAGGAGCTCCTCAGAGGGCAGCGCCATCCCAGAGCCAATTAAGCTTGGGTAAATATTTATGGGAAACATTTGGAAACCAGCCAGAGACCAGTACAACTTTGTTATGCACTTTCTTTAGGGACTGTTAGGGACTTGGACCTTTTTGTTCAGCATTTTTAAACAGACTCTAATTGACTCCAAGGCTGGTGACAATATGAGAGGCATTGTTCACATACAGACTTGGACACTTTTGCACATCTCTGTCCACCAGGTTTCCATGTCGACCAGTAAGTGTTTTTTTTATAGGTTTCATGCCAGCTATTCTGGGACACATACAGTATTTTTTATTTTTTTGTCTCGCTGCAGCAAAGATGTTAAACACACCGACGAGCTGTTATTTTTTCTCTGATTGTAATAATTACTGTATCTGCACCTCTGATCGAAAAAACTTTGAACTAAAGCTTATATTAATCTATAAGATCCATAATAGTAATGTACAGGTTTATGTTCATACTAAATAAGATTAGTTTGCGACACAGCTCTAGTTTCTTTAGTACAGTATGTTGCACATACAGTATGATATGCTGCGCTCAGTTATTCATTTTTTTTTTTCATGAATACTAAGTGCTTTGTTACTTTCATTGTAATTGTGCATCCGGGTGGATCCTGAGGAACATTGGTAACACTGTTGGGGTCGTATCAAGTAACACTGTTGGAGTCGCATCAAGTAACACTGTCGGGGTCGCATCAAGTAACACTGTCGGGGTCGCATCAAGTAACACTGTTGGAGTTGCATCAAGTAACACTGTTGGAGTTGCATCAAGTAACACTGTTGGGGTCGTATCAAGTAACACTGTTGGAGTCGCATCAAGTAACACTGTTGGGGTCGCATCAAGTAACACTGTTGGAGTCGCATCAAGTAACACTGTTGGAGTCGCATCAAGTAACACTGTTGGGGTCGCACCAAGTAACACTGTTGGAGTTGCATCAAGTAACACTGTCGGGGTCGCATCAAGTAACACCGTCGGAGTCGCATCAAGTAACACCGTCGGAGTCGCATCAAGTAACACCGTCGGAGTCGCATCGAATGATACTGTTGGCATTGTGCCCAGTGACACTGCTGGTGTTTCACCAAGTAACACTCTTAGCATTGCATCCAAATAACACTCTTGGTTTTGCACCTAATGACACTGTTGGAGTAGCATCAAATGACAAAGTTGATGTTTCACCAAGTAAAACTGTTGGCATCACAACATATGACAGCCTTGGTTTTGCACTAAGTGATACTGTTGGAATTGCACCAACTCACACCCTTGACATTGGACCAGGTGACACTGTTGGCACTGTACCAAGTAACTGTGTTGGAATTTTGCTAATATTTTCTATGACTTTGTTGTTCATTTTACACCAAATAACAATGTTGGCATTGTAGCAAGTAACACTGTTGGGAGTTGCATTAAATGAAGCTGTTAGCATTGTGCCAAGTAACCCTGCTGGTGTTTCACCAAGTTCACTCTTGGCATTGCATCAAATGGCACTGTTTCCATTGCACCATTCCAACAGTGTTTGGAATTTTTCTGAAATTTGTTCATATTACACCAAATAACAATGTTGGTGTTGCACCAAATAACACGCTGATAAGTGAGACTGTCGGTATTTCCCAACAGTCATGACAATTTGGTTTAATATAAACATGACATGCCAGCACACCAAATGACACTGCTGGTGTTTTACCAAGTAACATTCTTGGCACATTGCACCAAGTGATGGCCTTGGCATTGCATCAAATGGCACCGTTTCCATTGCGCCAAGTAAACTTGTTGAATTTTTGTAGATGAAATTGTCCATGACTTTGTTCATATTAAACCAAATAATGTTGGTGTTGCACCAAATGACACGCTGATAAGTGAGACTGTCGGTATTTCTCTGGGATTAATAAAGTTCTTTGAATCTTGAATCTTGAATTTCCCAACAGTCATGACAATTTGGTTTAATATAAACATAACAATGTTTATGTTAATTCAAATGATACTTGTAGCATTGCACCAAATGCTACTGTTGGTAGCAAGTTACACTGTTATAATTGCATCAAATGAGGCTGTTATCATTGTGCCAAGTAACACTGCTGGTGTTTCACCAAGTTCACTCTTGGCATTGCACCAAATGAGGCCCTTGGCATTGCATAAGTAACCTTGTTGAATTTTTTGTCTATGACTTTGTCCATATTAAACCAAATAATGTTGGTGTTGCACCAAATGGTGCACTTATGTTTTTCATTTTGTCTTGTTGTCCTTTTTGTATCCTATTTGTCCGTTTTGTTAATTTGTGGTGCTAATTAGGTGTCTTAGCTAGTTAGCTAATTACAGTAGGTGTCTTAGCCAGTTTTGCTAATTCACGTTGTTTGTAGCGCCTTGTTCCTGGACGAATGTTGTTTTATTTCAATGTTGTGTACTGAACTGTATAGGATTAAAAAGACAATAAAAGCCTTTGAACTTGAAATGACACTTGTTTGTATTACATTAAATGACACTGCTGGAGTTGGACTAAATGAGACTGTTGGTATTTCCCCTTAACGACAATGTTTATATTAAACCAGATGAAACTATTAGCGGTGCACCGAATGACTTTGTTGGTGAGACTCTACAGAATCATAAAAATCTATACACAATCAATACTAATATAGAGCGGATAGATACAGACAGATGCCGTCACATATTTTTTCAGACTTTCCCTTGTTCCTACATGGCTGGTTAATGAAGTGCTCAATAATTAACTAACCGGTTGAATCGAGCATGCCGTGACAAGGAGAACATTGATGTGGTCCTCCAGGGCCAGCGCTCCGCCATAGGAAATCGTTGTAGCATGTAAGCAATTAATCACCAGCTGTCACCGTTCCCTATAGCCACGCAAAAAACGCAGAACAAAACAAAGCGGCCACCACCGCACGGTGTCCCGAAATCGGGATTATGCGCGAGCATTTTGTCGAGGGGGTGGAAGGCTGACGAGGCTGGAGCGCGGCTGTCCTTTTTCCGCAGAGTTGAATAATTTCAAGGGCAGCAGAAGCTTGCTCAGCAATTCTCCCGCACTATATATCATCAGAGAAAGAGAGGACCGAGGCATATCTGGGTGTGTGCTTTGCCTGGAACAAAAGAAATTTGAGTGAGAAATTTATCAGCCAGAAGCGCTGAGAATTCATGGAAGTTGCTGCGCGCCAGACATTTCCATCCTGTTTGATGGAGCGCTAGGAGAAAGGGGCCCGGGTTTGTGAAACCATAATGATCGCTGTTGACGTGGAAGAGTGAGAGTATCTCTGAGAACAATGCAGAATTAATTATGCCGCAATGCTTTTAGAAAAAAAAAAAAAAAAAAAACATTCTACATTTGTCATCCGACAGAACCTTTATGTTGTTCATCTTTCAGCAAGCTGGCATAAATTGTGAACAAAGAAGCATGAATTTGTTTTAAGTGTCATGCCTGATGAGAGCTTCAGCATTGTATGGAAAAGATGATGTCATGATGGTGTTAATAAATAATAAATAATAAATAATCATACAGCGTTGCTCGCCACAGGTACGCCAGTTTGTATTTCTGCTGCGCCATCGAGGACCAGGACAACGAGCTGATCACCCTGGAGATCATTCATCGCTACGTGGAGCTGCTGGATAAGTACTTCGGCAGTGTAAGTGTCTTTCCTGTCTTTCATATTCGAGGCCCGTGCGGTACACGTGCGTGGCGTGAAGCAAAACTACGCTAAAAGAGTCGCCTTGTGTTTCTCTGTTGGTGCAGGTGTGCGAGCTGGACATTATCTTCAACTTCGAGAAGGCCTACTTCATCCTAGACGAGTTTCTTTTGGGTGGTGAAGCTCAAGAGACGTCCAAGAAGAACGTCCTGAAGGCAATCGAGCAGGCTGACCTGCTGCAGGAGGTAAAGTAGAGATCGATTTATTTATTTATTATTATTTTTTTTTTAGTTGATCAGGTTCAGAAGCCTTGCTTGGATTTTTTTCTGAAAACTGAGAGCTTGCAATAGGGTTGGCACTTCAGGAATAGCACACACTGTGCATGAAAAAAAAAAAACCTTGCAGCTGAAACCCCTATAGACATGACTATTATTATAACAAGATATGAAGCGATGCAGGAAAATTTGAAGGTTTGAGTAGAAAAATGAAAAGCTTCCTGCATATAATGTGTGTAATGTGTATAAAGTGCATATGATGTATAGTTCATATCTTTTGAATAGTAAATCTTTTTCCAAAGACTCAAATGCTTCGTTCTAGATTCTCTATTATTATTATTATTATTAGTAGTAGTAGTAGTAGTAGTAGTAGTAGTAGTAGTATTACTAGATGTGACCACGATGTTGTTCGCGTGGAATTTCATTGCACACTCATAAGCATGTTTTTAAAAATGTACAGCGCCATCTGTTGAATTTTGAGATGAACTAATTATTTTTTCAAGGATGATTTTTTTTTTTTTTTTATCATATAAGGGCATTTTCTATGTAAATTTCAATATAGCAAATCTTCTCTTCCCGTGGGCCGATTGCGATGACACAAAGCCTATATGTTGCCTCAAGCTCGGGCAAAAACACCTGTGAAAACCCCATTAAAATCCGTTCAGTAGTTTTTATGTGATGCGTGCACAAACAAACAAACAGACAAAAATTCCAAAAAACATCTTGATGTGATCTACTGTATTACTCATCTTACGTTCCCCAAATAATTTTTTTGCAAATATCTTCAATGAACAGGCACGCCAACTTTACAGTTGTATTATATGTATAGATTATTAACATTCAGTCATCACTCAATGGTTTTGCTCTCGGACTGCTGGGCCTGATGCTTCTCTCACAAATCTGTGCATTCATGCAAAAGCATGTTAAGGCTCGCTTCTGAGTTGCCTTTTTTTTTATTATTATTATTAATGAGGAGATCGCTTTTTAGACATCTGCCATCAAAATGGTTTTTAGAAAAATACTTGCTGAAAGTGTTGTTTTTCTTTGTCACAATGGTGCTTCCAGAGTTTGCATCCAGGCCAATTCTGTCTTCAAGCACCGTTTTGTAACCTTCCAAGACAACAAAAAGAGACAAAACCAGCCTAAATGTAATGTGAACATTTAATAATTCAATCAGCTGAGTCGAGTCATTTCAATTCCACCAGTTGAATATTTGCTGGGGGATGAAAAGTGACATGTATAACTTCTAGTTCCATAGTCCTTCCTGGTTTACATTTCTTTCTACACTGTAAAGCAACACTGAAGGCGTCCAAAATATACAATGATCTCCTTTGAACAGTTGATATTGAGATGTATATCTGCTACTCATGATCGGTAAATCCTTCATAACGGCTCTAATCTGAGGTGCTGGTTGTTAATTGGTGATTTCTGAGGCTGGTGACACTAAATGAACGTCTCCTCTGCAGCAGAGGTCAGTTTTGGTCTTGTTTTCCTGGGAAGATCTTCATGAGAGTCAGTTTCATCATGGGTTTTGCAAAAGCACTTGCCAACACAGATTTTGCAAGAAATGTTCCAGAACGGCTGACCTTCGTGTCTTAAAATAACAACTGACTGTTATTGTCGTTACTTAATAACCTAATGCTGTATGTGATATTGCATAGTTTTGAAAAAGTCCAGTATTGTTCTAGAATGTAGAAAATGAACCTAAACTTTTGTCCGAACTTTAGAATGTTACTGTGTGTGTGTATATATATATATATATATATATATATATATATACACAGTACACTCCGTATAGTGTTTGTTTCTTGTAAAAATTTAATGAGGTTGAATTATAGGAAAGTTAAAACCTTTAAACCAACACAGACCAGGTGGACGTGCGAGTCAGTTCAAAGGATTCAGTAAAAAGCGTCGCTGAAAAGAACGAACCTCTAACAAGTCATCAGTATTAACCCAAGCGACACTGCTGTACCTGCTACACTCGTACCAGCCGGCAATGCTACGTGCACTGAAAGGCAAAAATAAGCAAACGTGTAGGTGCACAAATAATGGCACCTCTGTGTATTAGTGTTACGTTTTTGATGGTTTTCCCCAACAGCTTCTTATTTCAGTCAGAGCTTCAACACATGCCTTTTGTGAATTACGCACCTTCAGATGTTTACATCATTTTTTTTTTTTACATTTTCCTTCTCTTGTGCTGTTTACAGTGTTGTGTCCCAGCTCTCTTGTGCGTCGTGAATTGTGCTATGTGAAGATGATTCCCTAGACGGGAGATCTTTTTTGAACAGCCCGCAGGAGCTTTAATAACAGCGCACTCACACACCTACAGAAAAACACACACACATAATCACACTCCTTCTCTCTGTTTAAGCGTAGAGCTGTGGCATGCACACCAGCAGTTTTGGAGCTGTTGGAGCGTTACGAGCTTAGTCATTGTGTACACTTGGATGTTCACACATTCCCACATTTCTAGCAGTGGATCAAACTGCATGCGTACATGCTTAACTGTCTATAACTGTCCAGTGTGTGAGGGATGTAAACGAATCCTTTACAAATGTGCAGAAATGAATTTTTTTTTGTGCACTCACCAGTATTATCATTCATTATAGGAGATACTGTAAAGGGCAGAACTCATGATGGCATTTATTCTGTTTCTATCTCAGAGCAGTAATTGATATTCAGTTATAGTTTTAAAGGAAAACTACACTAAAAGCAAAAACAAAAAATGGGGGAAAAAACCAACACTCTCAGGAAGTATTTAGTATTTTTCTGCAAACCATTTTGATGGCATATGTCTAAAATAATGTCCTCATTAATAATAATAAAAAAAAAAAGCCAAGTCACAATTGAGCCTTAACATGCTTTTGCATGGATGCACAGATTCGCGAGAGAAGCATCCAGCATGCCATTGTGTGATGACTGAATATTACTAATCTACAGTATACATATAATAAAACTGTAAATTTAGCGTGTCTGTACATTGAAAATATTTTCGAAAAAATAATTTGGTGCACATAAAATTTGTAAGAAAACATTGGAAATCTTTGGAACTTTTATCTGTCTGTTTGTCTGTTTGTTTGTGCACGCATCACATAAAAACTACTGAAAGAATTTTAATTGTATTTTCACAGGTGTATGTGGCCGAGCTTGAGGTAACACATAGGCTTTGTTTCATCGCGGTCAGCCCATGCAGAGAAAAGATACGCTACTTAAAATGGAAACGCCTTTATATCATAAAAACAAATCAACGTTAAAAAAAAATCATTAGTTCATCTCAGAATTCAACAGATTGCACTGTACATTGCACTGTCAAGCTTCTACTATCAATCAGTCAGGTGTTTCCTCCGACCCACGTGACGCCAGCTGACCGCATCTTTTCAAACTGCTCGCTCACACACCATTGGGGGCAGCATAACACACTCGGAGGTCAGCGCTATCTGCTCCCTCTGCTTGCGTGAGCTCACAGCCCTGATTGGCTGTAGAGCCGTCAATAATGTGGGAGCTCGAAGTACCTCTCGTCCCTCCCCTCTGAGAGAGCTCGGCCAATCAGCTCTCTCTAGGCCTCCGGCTGTGAGAGGTTACAGCATCATCCAGGGTTAGAACTTGCGATCTCCGGATGATCGGGCGACCACTTTACCACTGCGCCACTCGGAGGCCTGAGAAAACCAGGAATCTGATCGGTTGGGAATAACTAGTAACCATGACTTACGCACATGCACACAGAAATACAAAGCTACAATTCAAGTAGTTGTGTACATACAGTGAGTAATGGGTGAGTAACAAGGCAAAACGGGACTAATAAGAAGAAACAGGTGGTAACATGGATCAGAGGGCGTGTTCGGGGGAAAAACCACAGAGTAAATCTACATCGCAGCCGAGCAGAAGTAGTGTCGCGCGGGTTCATTTTGAAGTGGTAAAGTTTACAGCGGGGAGTTTGAAGGGGAAACACCCATGGCGGCCAAATGTAGGACCATTATAAATGGGATTGTTCAATCGTTCAGTGAGTTATATTTCAAAGTGTCCTTTAATACTGGCATTATTAAAGGACCCAACTCTTGGATACTTTTGAAGTTTCTGCCTTGTTTCCTATTATTAGCGTACTCTCGATATAGAGAAAAATGGAGGCAAAAACTGGCAAATCTATAATATAATTCAAGATCGAAATATATTATTTAATAAATGCACTAATGTGTAACTACTAGGAATGGGAATAGTGCGTGCTTGCATTTTGTTATATGTTTAATAATTTTATCGCATTATGGCATTTGGAAGACGCCCTTATCCAGAACGACTTACATTTTTAGTTCTTTATACATCTGAGCAGTTGAGGGGTTAAGGGCCTTGTTTAAGGGCCCAACAGTGGCAACTTGGTGGTGATCGTTTGACCCTTGGACCTTCTTATCACTAGTCCAATGCCTTAACCACTGAGCTACCCCTGCTCAATACCCCAGACCCCCTACTGTATATCAGGCTAAGCCCATTGTAAAGGGTGGAATTGTCACTGTTTTTCCAATGTGCTTCATCCAAGATTAATAAAGCTATCCATTGCTTGACAAGGGAGAGTAAGAGTGTCCCTCTAACCCAGATAGTACAGCTTTTCATTTTGTGATACATGTCTATATTCGGCTTTAAAGGGACCTTTTATGCAAAATTCAGTTTTCATTTATTTTTAGAAGATACCCCTAGCTGGCTTGTGGCTTTCTTGTTGCTGCTGATCTCTGGAGGGTCGTAGCTAATTAGATTTCCTCCCTATAGTGACCTCATATAAGAAGATACCCCTAACCAGCTTGTTGCTCTCTTGTTGCTGCTGTTCCCTGGAGGGGCGTGGCTCAACATTAGCTCATTTACATACTCACTCAAATGGTGCATTTGGAGGAAGAGTGACATAAAGGCAGTTTGAGGTACGTTTGAGGTCAGCTGGAGCATTAACAAACACATGCATTGTGGGAGCTCTGAGACCTGTGTTAGCTTGTTAAAGAAGTAGTCTGATATGAGACCTTTAATCCTAACTTTTAGTCACGGTATGTGCATTGGATTTTACTTGACCCTCTATATTACTGTGTGGGACACGATGTCCCATAGTCAAGTTTTTGCTCAAATCTATTTTTAATCTCATACTTCCTTCTTACTGGAGAGCAGGAGGTCAGGTGGTTCAGTTTGCTCCTTGGAGACGCTATACCAGTCCAGTATCTATTACCCAGACCTCTCACTTTCTCTCTCTGTCTCTGAGGACAGAACTGCAAATCCCAGGAGGAGCAGGTCATATTCTGTTGAGTTTTCGCTAATTAGGTGTCAATCAGCGTTTTTTTTTTTTTTTATAACAATAGTGTTTTTATTCAGTGTTGTATTTTAAGGGTTGCTGTACAGTAACTATGCAGGCTGGTTTGTGCTGTCTGTGCTGATGATAACGTCTGTGTCCTGTTTTCTTTCCTCTAGTAATGACCTCTCATCTGTTTGTCCTTTCTTGACACGAATCCTGCTGTCCTGCTCCGCACTGCATTGCGCCACGTTGACCTCACTTTGGCCTTGTTCAGACTTCACATTTCACAAATCTGATCTTTAAGACTGACTGCCACACTGTTATTTGATCAGATCACATTCGGTTCCGTTCAGACTGCGGTTCCGTTGTCGCGCTATCTGCGTGGGTTGCTGTGGTATCAACGCCGGAGGCTTGTATGAAGGAAGATATTTCCTAATATATCACCCTGTTACTTAGGGGTAATAGTGGCAAAAGTGGCAAAAAAGCCCCTCCGTGACCTCCTGAAGTATTGCAACGTAAGTTTATACAATAATATCATTTTCAACAAGTTTTCACCATGGATCCATATCCCATAACACGTGATCATGTGGACTTCCGCATCAGGTTTGCGGGTGACGTAACGGACAGTTTGAAATCGTATTTGAACGAGTAGAGCGCCCAGACGGAGACATCTTTAGGAATCGGATTTGAATCCGATTTTAAACCGTCTCAGTTTAATGATGTGGTTCAGATTCATTCGTATTTGCAAAAATCAGATTTGATGTGTTCAGACTACATGAATGCAATCTGATTCCAAAGTGATTCCAATCTGGATATCCTGAAAATCGGATTTGGCCTGACAGACGGAATAAGGACTTTGAGTCTCACTTTTCTTTTTGGCTGTCATGAATTATTTTATATTTTATAATCCTGAGTTTTTTTCTTTGTTGCTAAACATAACTCTTGTGGTTAAAAAAAAAAAAAAGACATAAACATGTTCTAATCTCTAACAAAGCAAGTTTTTAATCATTGACCTTTCTCATCATAGTGTGTTATAGCTTCACTAGCTCACTTTTTATACGTACAGTACAGTAGTACGTCTGCCATATGCATGTGATGTCATGTTCAAAGTGGGAAGAAAGATGTAAAGGCTGATCCTGATATTAGATAAGAGGTCTCATCCATGGCATAAAAAGAACAATGTGGGATAAACTGTTACACACACACACACCCACACACTTAAAAACTTATAGACAACTTTGAGATTTCTCATTTTTTTAAAACCCATACTGCACCACTGGGTTGTATTTTCTCAGAATATGAAAGACCTTAGCTATAGTAAACTGTGACTGTTTCTTGTGTAATTTCTATATGTTAACAATGGATGCTCAAGATCTTTTTTATTTTCGACTTTTGATTTTTCCTCAAAAGGCATTTAGGATTTATTTTTTTTTCATTCAATTTCACGTTTTTTAAATTCACATTCGCATTCTTCACTACTACTCTCCTGAAAGAATTGTCACTTTATGAAGTCAGGCTGTATGAAGTCACACTCTTGACTAGAAAAGAAATCAGCCCCAGTCCTTCTGTGTCTTTTTAAAAAAAAATTATTTTAGCTTATGACCATTTATGGTGCTGTTGCACTTATTTCTGCACAAAATCCAGAGTAATGTGAATTAAATTATGTTCTGAAATTAAATTATGGTCTGTTTGTAAAAAAAAAAAAAAAAAAAAAGTGGACGAAAATCTTGCCATTAATTAATCATTATTAAAGATAAAATACATGAATAAAAATGTATAATGTCTTGCTTTTGGAAAACACAGAACGCACAACCGCAATGCATTTAAAAACAGACTCCAGGCGTTATATATCTAGCTGTGGGTAGTAGTTAAGGAAACTCCTGTGTTTTTACCTTCATCTGTGTGAGTTATAGAGGCCCGCTTGGCCTTCTCCTTTCTCCTACACGCACACACCTGGTTTAACTCGTAAAATGTCTCGATAACTATCTGAGGAACAAAATAAAAAGTGACAGAGCCAGAAAGAATAGCGTGCAGAGCACCGGGCGTACAGGACCTCATCTACAAAATTCCGGCTTTATAGGCCATGCCAGCATGACATATGGAGCTGCACTTCTGGCTGACCTCTCAGGGCTGCTTTAAGGTCAGTTTTGTTGGGCTGCTCAGAACCTTTTAAATCAGAACGATGATTTGGCAAACGGATCCTGCGTCTCTGGTCGGGTGCCAGTTCTAGACAAATAAGGAACAGTCTGGAGCATCGGCACCGTCTTGCGGCATCCTTATCATCGCGCTGCGCTGGGGGAAAGAGTAAAGGAGTACTAGTCTTATAGCGGCCGTCTCTGATCGTCAAAACAGAACGACACTGATTAAAGGCGTCTCCTTTACTGTACTGTAGGAAGAGATGTACAGTATAGAGGTCTGCAGTGGCCTCCATGGAGTGTGCACATTATTGATATATAGATATTTTATGATGGCAGCTCCAAAGAGGAAAGTAACATTCATCAGGAGCGCCGATATGAAACCGTAAGGATGCCAGAACAGAAAGAAAGAGGTTTCAAAATCAAGTATGTACAAGACCTTGATTTAAAATGATAAAATCTGTTAAATAACACATTTGATAATCAGTTTATGTGATTTGAGCTTTAAAGGTGACCTATTATGCAAATTTCCCTTTTTAATCACTTTTAAGTTTTCACATTAGGGACCCAGGATGGTTTTCGAGACCACTCGAGCCTAAAGTCTGGTTCATTTTAATCAGTGAGAACACATTCCTTTCAGGTTCGGGAAAGGTGGTCTCAAGCAGTATATGGTGTACATGGAACAGGGAAGCCACTCGTACCTGTACAGGGAAGTGGGCTGCTGCTTTCTAGAACACACCTCATCAGTGCAGTTTGTCTCCCCTGAAATCTCAGTGTGCGCGTAGCACGAGCCAGTCTCATCCTCTGACTACACCACCATAGCCGATTAAATATGAAGGCGTGCAAAATCGTTGCTCTTGACATATCAATAATATTAAGCATAGTGCGAAGATTGACTTCCTTGTTCTCTTCTTCTCTTTGTGTTTAATGGCAGCTCACAACCTACAGTAACTAGCTGCATACTGCCACCTGCTGTACTGGAGAGTAAAAATGCGAAAGTGTACCCGAGTGCGGAGAATATTTATAATGTGATAGCCGTCCAGCAGGGGATTGGGGAACAGGTGTTTAATCATTCATGGGCATGGTACAAATCACTTGTGCCTAGTGTAAATGTGCCTTTAGACATTTAGATGGGTTTCCAGTTTTTGTGAACAAGCAAAAAAAGCTGGCAGCTAACCGCTAAATCCTAGAAGCCTATGCTTACGTGCTAACCAAAACACAATTCACAAATGTACAACTGTGTACAAAATTTTTAAATGTTTAAGATTTAAGAGTGTATCATGGACTATGAATGTGAAAATCGCCCTGGATTTGTGTGTGTGTGTATTTTTGAGACTTTGCTGGCAGCAACGTGGGTCGCTCGTACTCTTTAGCCAATCAGACGCGACCTCACCATTTAACCAATCACAGCCCTGCAGGAGCGCGGCACTCGAGTAGCTCAGCTTTACACACATTTTGTGCAATCTGAGTTAATTACAATGGAAATGAAGTTTTAGCTACTCAAACCGAGAACAGGATGCACGTATTACTTTATTTCGTAATGTTTCATTAATGAACTTCGCCGAAAATAACACAGCTAGCCACTTTATCATCTTTATAAACACATCATTACATGTTTTTCAATCAAGACAGTCACAGTTTTTGCTAAAAATGTGCTTCATTCATTCATTCATTCATTCATTCATTCATTCATTCAAGAGATTAGTTAAAAATGTTGATTTATCCAGTAATGCAATAAGTAAAGC
>JAQMYI010000015.1:23319532-23330394 GCA_030014275.1 Clariallabes melas
GCTCTCTCAGAGGGGAGGGATGAGAGGTACTTCGTGCTCCCACATTAATCACGGCTCTACAGCCAATCAGGGGCGTCCGTGAGCTCGTGCATGCGGAGGGAGCGGATAGCGCTGTCCTCCGAGTGTGTTACGCCGCCCCCAACGGTGCGTGAGCGAGCAGTTTGAAAAAAAGAGGTCGGCTGGTGTTACGTGGTTTGGAGGAAAACACATGACAGCCCTTGGCCCTTCTGGCTGAATGGTAGTAAGTAGCCTAGTGACGGGAAGGAATTGGACACGACTAAATTAGGGAGAAAAATCGGGGGAAAATGTAAATAAAAAATAGGACCTGTCTGACTAAAAAGATCTTAAAAAAAGATCTAAAAGATCTTAAAAAAGGCAACACATCATTCCGTGATCTAAAGGGAAACAAATAATTGACGTGTATCCATCTGGAAAGGGTTACGGTGTGTAATATTAAAATTAGTTTGATGATCTGAATCATTTAATTGATTCATATGTGCAAAAAAAAAAAAAAAAAACAGGCCCTGGGCAAATACTTTTTCACAGCACTCTACATGTATCACCACACTGACTAGAAAATACATCTTTGACAATATTTTTTTAATTTATATACAGTGAAACCTTACTGGTATAATCCGTGTGTGTGTGTGTGTGTACACATAACACACACTCCGCAGCGCAAGAGAGAGAAACACACACACACACACACACACACACTCACAGCGCCTGTGCACATAAAGGGAAACACTTATCTGTCGGGATTTATTTTGACTTTTTATAAGGTAAAGTGCAGGTTCATTTGTTTTATTTTTATTTAGATTTTGTGTTAATAATTTTTATGTATTTATTTTTTGGGGCTGTGGAACAAATAATTTGAATTTCCATTAATTCTTATGGGAAAAATTGCTTTGATTTTACGAGTGTTTTGGAATACGAGCCCGCTTCTGGAACGAATTATGCTCGTAATCCAAGGTTCCACTGTATGTCCTCTATAATCCTAGAGGCGATAGGAATAGGACGTTTTCATATCAGGGCCCCAGATGACAAGCAAACTGTGTTTCACCAGTAGAAGACTTATTTCTAGAAAGTGTGTTTATATAATGTACATTTATTTATTTACTGATTTATTGTGCAGATTTGAGACATGCTATGTTTTTTTATTTATTTATTTTTATTGTAGAGCAGTTGTTAAATCACTTCTTTAAATTTAGTATAACCTTGGAGGTATGTGTGTGTGTGTGTGTGTGTGTGTGTGTGTGTGTGTGTGTGTGTATGTGTGTGTATGTGTGTGTGTGTGTCTCATCCCGAGCGGATTTCCTGAGATCGAATATATCAGCCTGAACGGAGCTACGCTTCGAGCCCGTCCAACATGTTCGACCATTTGGGGGGCGGAGTCACACACGTGGTAGCCCCGCCCTGATCTACTGGAACCAGGGCTACTAGTAATAGACTCTGGGATCAGACCAGAATATGAAGAAATCACTGTGTGAATGATGGACACCAAATGCACACAGCGGAAAAGTGTGTGTGTGTGTGTTTGCACTGCATGAAAGGAACAGTGTAGTTCTGATGTGTGTGTGTGTGCGTGTGCATGTGTGAAAGCCTCATTCTGCTCTTCCATACCAGAAAGTGTGCTTATGTGGAATTTCTCATCCTGTAGCAGTGTTTTCTCAATCCCAGTCCTGGATTTAGTGTGTGTGTGTGTGTGTGTGTGTGTGTGTGTGTGTGTGTGTGTGTGTGTGTGAGAATGATATGAGGTACTGTATGTCTGATCACAGGTCTCGGATTGTGAAACACTGCTTATTTTAATCACTGTGTGTGTGTGTGTGTGTCCTGTATATACTGTATTTATGTGTGTGTTCATATTGTTGTTCTGCCTGCATCTTGTTTTCTCTGTGTGCTCGCACTGTTTTGAGATGTGTGTGTGTGTGTGTGTGTGTGTGTGTGTGTGTGTGTGTGTGTGTGTGTGTGTGTGTGTTTTTGTGCATCTCTTCTCCTCAGCCCAGACATGAATACTTTAACGTTCCTGTCTACTGATTGGCTGTTGGTGGCTGCCCGTCATGCATGCTGAGCCCCTCCCTCTTGCACGGTGTGCCTGCTGGTCCTCTTCTTCCACCACCGTCCTATCAGAATGCAGCATCTCTGGGTCTCCAGTCTCATCATCATCGTGTGTGTGTGTGTGTGTGCTGTTCATGCCATGTTCACTATACCTCCACTGCCACATTCCTGTTCCCTGCTCTTTTTCTCTCTCTCACACACACACACACACACACACACACACACACTGACACAGTGTACCTTTGTCTACCTGTACCTGTTTGGAATCAGTGAGAGCTCCCCCTGGTGGTCTTTCTTTTCCCCTTTACTTGTGCTCATCTTTCAGATATCACTGTATGAAGTGGAAATTTAATTTTTAAAACCTGACTGTTATATATATATATGTGTGTGTGTGTGTGTGTGTGTGTGTGTGTGTGTGTGAGAGATCGTTGGAATGGTTCCGTATTAAAATTAAAATGCTATTGCACGAAATGCGCTATAGCAGTAATCGTGTCTCGCCATGACATCGTAGCGGCGCACGTCTGCTAATTTCTCAGAGGAACGACGGAAATACAGTACAGCACCGAACCAACTTCACCTATATAACACACACGACGTTTCACATTCTTTGACATTCTACGAGGTCTGTTTGTGTGTGTGTGTTATATACTGTATATGACATCACTGAATTTATGAAACGTACCTGTTAGTCAGTATAATGATGTGTTTTTAAGGTATGCATGTATTATATGTGTTTCTGGGTTGCCAGATATGACAGATTTCCATCGTCACATACCATTTTGTCTGATTAGTATTTCTGAACATTTTCTCACAAAGTGTAAATGGACACTGAGCCGTGTTCCCAATGCGTCCTCAAAGAAATCGCGTGAATGCAGTGAGGATTTGTACAACAAGGCAGCTTATTTTAGACGTGTTCAAAGAAAGCCTGGTGGGTGAAGCAAGACGCAGGAGACGTACAGTAGTACTGGTGGTATGGACCAGTTAATAGCAGAACTGACACTTTATTTAACTGTACATTGCGGTACTACAAGCATGGCGCAGACGATAAAGATCGGATGGCGTTCTGACCGAGTTTGTGATCGGGGCGTCACAGCGCCCTCTTCAGACGTGTGCTATGACCATGGAAGGTTCATGCAACGTTGTAGAAGAACGTATTAACTCCATATTACGTTTTTCTGGTGCTTAACATATTTCTGCCGCACAAACAGCAGCGTGTCTAGATCACGTTCAGAGAATTCAGTGTCAATCACCATCTTATAAAAGATGAAATGAGAATGTAGTAAGAGTGCGATAAGTGTCTGGTAAGAGGGTGGTGTGATCTAATTACTGGCTCAGTGGTAGGTCTCTCACTTGCCATGTGGAAGGCCCGGATTCGACTCCCACCCAATGTACAAACCCCAGCCACTGGATGCAGTGACGGTCCCAAGCCTGGATAAAATGGGAGGGTTGCGTCAGGAAGAGCATCCTGTTGAACATCCAAGTTGTTGTGCGGATTGAAAGGTCTGCTGTGGTGACCACTTAACGGGAGCAGCTGAAAGACCAGCAACAATAGATGGACAATGATAGACACAATGAGAACCTGACAGCTGGGAAGTAGGATGAACTTGGTAATTTCACAGTGTTTTCCGATAATTTCAGGACGCAGTGGGAACTTCATGCTCTTCGTCGCAGTGTGACGGGGAACTTGGTGTGATTAAAGGATTAAAGTTTTTAGCCAAAAAACATTCATAGTAAGCTCATCTTTTTTGCAACAGCACATTAGACTATGGATTTGATGTTTAGTGTACAGTATGTTTTTTTTTTAAGGTTAAATAAAACATTTAGGAAAATAGGAAACCTAATCTGGCAACCCGTTCTGTCCACTTAGCAAATGTACTGTAAGTGTTGTTAGAAATGTGAGCTATCAGACTATCAGTACAGATTGGGTGGTTTTAACAAATATCACACACACACACACACACACACACTTTCTCTCTCTTGCTTGTACAGCTCTGTCGAATATTATTCAAGCATTTTTGGCCAGTACTCGCTGTTTCCTGAAACTTATTATTATCAAATGTTAATAAGTAATGCACATAAATAAACGATTTTCAATTCACATGATTACACGGTCATGTGTTTAGCAACACGTCCTATTTTTGACTCGACGTTTAATGTAGTGTAAATAATCCTATTAAAATCTTACAAACACACACACACACACACACACACACACACACACACAAAGCAAATGCAACTGGATTCTGATGACAAACTGACACCCCACACTGGAGAAACACTGTAACGTCATGTAAAGTGGATGTAGTATTATCTAAATGAGTGATTTAGTATCTAAAGTGTGCCAAGTTGTATTAATTTTTCTTTGAAATCTGTTTTGTTGACAAAAATGAATAAAGTCCTGATTATTAAGATTTTTTCTTTTTTTTTAAGTTAACAATGGAACCAGTTCTAAAATAGGTTTTTCATTGGAAGGTGTTGGTTAATTTTCTATAACAGCAGCACAAGTCGCTGAATAATGAAAAAAAAAAAAAAACATGTTACTTGACAAGTGAACATGAGGTCCTTATAACAACGATGTCATCAAGGAAAGACACGAAGCCGCGCCTCTTTATTCCCATGTTAAGATTCAACCTTCTTTATTAATCCCAGAAGGAAATTGCTTCGTCTTGATACAGTTGCTTATTGTTCAAAAAAGAAAGGAAGAAAGGAAACACACCAACACAAATACAATCACAAGAAAATCTGGGGAAATAAAAACTCTGAGCAAAAAGATTTACAGCGGAGTTATGCAGCAGAGTGAACGTGACGTGTGACTAATAGTAAATTGACAGTGTACTAACAGTAATAAAATAAATGTTGCATGTGAATCTGGATCAGAAGTGTGTATGTGTGAAATGGTCCAGATTTGTTTGCAATATTTTCTGAGTAATGATTTAACAAGGATTGTTAATGAATCCAGTGAAATATTGTAATATGAGGAACTGTTTCCTTTTAGCTTAGATTTTCTTGTTTTAACATTACAAATTAACATAATTACTGTTATTGCTGTGCATCCAACACAAAGATCCAAAGTAAAAGTTAAATAATAATAATGAGGATAATAATGAACTACTGTATTTGTTAAACTCATGACTCTCAGATCTCTGATTATGTGCTTTATTTTCTGCGGAGTGAAACCTATAGGTTGGAGAAAATAAAAATCACTTTTTAATCATTTTTAGACAAAAGTGTGTTCCTTCTATCTTCGTTTTGGCTGGTGCTTAAACATGCTGATTAGATTTTTCCCCTAATGTGACCTCATATAGGAAGACCCCACCCTTCTCCTGGCATGTTGTTGTTGTTTTTTTGCAGTCATACACGGCTCAGCAGGAACTCATTTTCACCTGGGGAGGCACTTTGGATGGGCTCTTTAAAAAAGAATTAAATATGGCACCTTATTAGCTTGAGAATTTGGATGTGAATTAAGAGTTTCATTGTTGTCTCTAAAATGAAGGTGAAAGAGGCCCTAAAAATCTCATCAAGGCAGGAATCTGTATTTGGTTTAATCCCAGACTGGAATGTGCTGACTGGTATGACCTTGTTTTGTAAAATGAACGGCTGCTGGTACTGTAGTAGCGACGTCAAGAACAATTAAGGATTTCAGAATTTTGACTTGAATATGGGGCGTTGAGGCATAATGGAAGGGTACTAAGAGGATACAACATTTGACTTTTGATTTAGGCTGATAAAAAGCTAGTGAATTTGCAGTAGATTTGATAGAAACAACTCACATTGTACACTCTTTGACTTTTTCTTTGTTTGGGAAAATTCTTGAAACAAGTTATTTCCCATCAGTTGTCCTGTTCAGTCCTTGTCCTTGGCTGAAAATACTAATAACAAGATCATGGGGCAGCATGATACCTACCCCAATGGGCCTCTATTAATGCTTGTTGCGGTTCCCATTTTTAACCTCTAGGTATAATGCCCACAAAGCTGAATGAGTCACTATGCCTGCTGCATTATGATTGTGCAATGTCTAAAAGAGTAGATTAGTGTAGTACATCTGTTAAATGTCAACAGTTTCAAAAATCTTTCGCCCATCAAAAGGAGTTAATGAGTATTTAAATGGAAAATGCATGGAATTTTTAAGAGGCTGTTTTTATGGACAACCCACAAAATGTACAAATGACCTGGAGGATATGGAAAGTATGTTAATATGAAACATTTTAAGCCATGGCCTCATCACTGGGGTAATCATTGACTGAGAAAACCTATTTGGAAAACAAGGGCCGTCCATTGGGTTGTATTTGGATGGGGGCCTTTTTCAGTCAGTCAGTTGGGCTACCTCACAGGCTACGACTGATAATGAGGGTGTAACTTTGTTAACATTTGTGGAGCATTTAAAAATGATTCAGAACTCAGGTCTACTGTTAGAGTCCTACCTTTGGAGAATTGTGGAAATCTGTAAAAGTTTGAAAATTGTATGGAAATAATGACACTTTTTCAATAAAAATTATTCCTTTGATCAATGGACCTCAAATAATTTCTTTGCATGGTAAATGTGTAAAATGTAAAACTCTCTGTTCCCTGTTGAAATACAGAGGTTTTGGCATAGGCTACTCTACCAGTCAAATGTTTGAACACACCTTCCAATTCCGTGGTCTTTTCTGATTTTTATTTCTTTCTACATTATAAAACAATGCTGAAGGCGTCCAAAATCTCCTTTAAACATTTTGAATATTCAGATGTTATTGCTACTTATGCTCTGTAATTCCTTCATAACGCTCTATTTTTATTAGAATTTTTTTTCCTAGGAATTCGGATTTTTTTATTAGCAGTTTTCTTCCTGGGAATTAGAATTTTTTTTTTATTAGGAATTTTCTTCCTAGGAATTAGGAATTTTAAAAAATTAGGAATTTTCTTCCTAGGAATTTGGATTTTTTTTTTTTTATGAATTTTCTTCCTAGGAATTAGGATTTTTTTTTTTATTAGGAATTTTCTTCCTAGGAATTAGTAATTTTTTAAAATTAGTAATTTTCTTACTAGGAATTTGGATTTTTTTGTTTGTTTGTTTGTTTTTTTAGGAATTTTCTTCCTAGGAATAAGAAAAAAAATTTTATTAGACATTTTCTTCCTAGGAATTAGGATTTTTTTTATTAGGAATTTTCTTCCTAGGAATTAGGAATTTTTAAAAATGAGTAATTTTCTTACTAGGAATTTGGATTTTTTTTTTGTTTGTTTTTTTAGGAATTTTCTAACTAGGAATAAGAATTTTTTTTTATTAGAAATTTTCTTCCTAGGAATTAGGATTTTTTTATTAGGAATTTTTATTCCTGGGAATTAGGATCTTTTTTTATTAGGAATTTTCTTCCTAGGAATTAGGAATTTAAAAAAATTAGCAATTTTCTTACTAGGAATTTGGATTTTTTTTTTTATTAGGAATTTTCTTCCTAGGAATTAGGATTTTTTTTTTTTTAGGAATTTTCTTCCTAGGAATTAGGAATTAAAAAAAAAAAAAGGAATTTTCTTGGTGATTTCTGAGGCTGGTAACTCTAAATGGACTTCTCTGCAGCAGATGTAAGTTTTGGTCTTGCTTTCCTGGGATGGTCTTCATGAGAAGAGACAGATTCATCATGGTGCTTGATGGGTTTTGCAAATGCACTTGAAACATTACTGTTCTTGCAGGAACTGTTCCAGAACAACTTGTAACTTAATTACCTGATTCTACTACATTCGTTATTTCATAGTCTTGATAAAATCTAGTATTGTTCTAGTACGTCGAAACTAAATCCAAACTTTTGACTGGTACTGTAGACCGTTGCTGTTCTGCATGTCACTGGCCTTTCCTGAGGCTCTGGAGTCGCTTTAATGCGCTTCGCTGATGCATCGAGGAGCTGCAGAGCTCAGCGGCTCATGAATGATTCAGCACTTTTAGCGAAGGATGCACATGTTCAGTGCCAAGCGTTAAAACCCTGTCTGAGTGAGATCGAGAGAGGCAGCGAGGATGGAATCGATCTGTGGAAATGGGTTGCGTCCACTGGAGCCGACTGCACATAGTGAAAAGGGACCAAAATTCAACTGCTGAGTCCTTTTTAAGATTAATAATGATGTGACGATAGCGTACTGAGGAGAATCATCTATCTACAGGGGGGAGGGGGAGGGGGGTTGGGTGTGTGAAACTAATTTAATTCTGATTCTAATTTTGATTCTGATTCAGATATTTTTTTTTCCTGATTGTTATTCCAGTTCTAATTTGATTTGAATTTAAATTGTTCTTCAAATTCTTATTTTCATTTCCGTTCACTTTCCGATGTGGAACTCACGTCTCACATTTCTGTGTGACGGATGGATTCCTGAATCGAGAACCTGGCAGATTAGCTCGGTTCGCCTTCGGGCTTTTAGGCAGAGACGCCTCTTCTCATCGGTCACTTCTCTCTTTACTTTGTGCTTGACGCAATGTGTAGGATGCCAAAGTAAGTGCGATGTGTGTTCTGTGTCTCACCAGCCCACGTGTGTATCTTCTAATCACTCCTCCACGTGTGTTTTCTACACTCTTAAAAAAAACGGGTACTAAACCGGAACCTTTCTTGTCCCTACTTCTGTACCGGTCCACAGTTAGATCACACTCTTAACTGTGTCTGTATCTTCAATCTTTTAAAAAAGAGTTACACTACAGTACAGTGAATACACGGGGAACAAAACAGTGTAGTACCCTTTTTTTTTCCCCTGGGAGTGTTGTCATTTCATTTCACGTCTCCTCCTCTCTGTCACTCTTTAATCGTCCGTCTCTAAGTTACTCAGCCGTCTCTGAGTCATGCCGCATGCCCACACACTGTTTATTTACGGATCATTTAAAGAGAAATTTCGGAGCGTTCTGTTTGATCATGTCTCTCGTTACACGCTGGTCAAAAAGTTTCATTGCGTGTCTGAGTGTGTGTGTGTGTGTGTGTGTGTGTGTGTGTGTGTGTGTGTGTCCTCTACTGACATTCACTAACCCCTTGTTCCTGGAATTTAGCAGTCTCAGGTAGGTGAATTAGGTCTCTGATGTTAATCTTCATAAGCCAGAGCTGTGTTCCTGTACTTAACATGCTTCCTAGATTATACACACACACACACACACGTTCTGTGATGCTACTGCACCTGCTACAATGACTCCTTTGTGATAGCAGCTTTGTTCCGTAGGAATGTGACAAACTTTTCTTGAATAATTTCATTACATTACTAGCCAAATTTGATCCATTTCCCATATTCTACCAATATTCAAATAGATTTTATTTGTATAGCACTTTTAACAATTGTCATTGCCGCAAAGCAGCTTTACACAATCAAAGGAAAATTATGGAAATTTGTATAAAATGTGAAAAATGCACAGAAACCCTGAGAGGTTTCTTCTTAAAAATTAGGAAGAAAGGAGTTTTTTTCCCTAGGAATTAGGGTTTTTTTTTTATTAGGAATTTTCTTCCTATGAATTAGGATTTTTTTTTTTAATTGGGAATTTTCTTCCTAGGAATTGGAAATAAATTTTTTTAATAGGAATTTTCTTCATAGGAATTAGGATTTTTTTATTTTTTTTTTAGGATTTTTTTTCCTAGGAATTTGAAAAATAGGAATTTTCTCCCTAGGAATTAGGAATTTAAAAAAATAGGATTTAAAAAAAAAAAAATTTAGGAATTTTCTTCCTGGGACTTTTTTTTAAAATTATTATTAGAACCCATCCTCATTTGGACATAATCACACTAAATTATCATTCATGCCTCGAAAAGTTTAATTTTGCTTTTAAATCAAAACATTGCTCCAAATTGTAGTCCATATATAAAGTACACTGATCAAAATAATATGACCACCTGCCTAATATCGAATAGGTCGGCACTTTTGCCACCAAACCAGTAATGCACTGTGTGTCCCGACACCTGTCTATCGGAAAAAGTATCAATTTTTTCTTTTTTTATTATAATTTTTTTTTTTTTACAATTTCTATTGAATCAGACTACACGGGCCAGCCTTCGCTCCCCATGCACATTAACGACCCTGACCTTGTGACTTCCGGTCAACGGATTTCCTTCCTTGGAGCACTTTTGGTTCTGTATGTCCTGACCACTGCAGACTGGGAACATCCCAGAACAGCTACAGTTTTGGAGCTGCTCTCACCCAGTTGTCCAGCCGTCACAATCTGTCCTTGTCACAGTACGTGCACGTAAAATATCTCATAACAATGGCGGCTGGAAGTGGGTGGGATACTGTATGTTATGTAGGCTTTTTTCTGAAGTGGACTGGACAAGCATCAGGATTTAAGTGACTTTGACAAGGGTGATGGCTTTGTGATGGCTAGACACCAGGATCAGAGTCCAGAACTGCGGGTCTTGTGGGACGATCCCAGGCTGCAGAGGTCAGGACGTACTAAAAGTGATCCAAGGAAGGAAAACCGGTGAACTGGCAGCAGGGTCATGGGTGGCCAAGGCTCGCTGGTGCACATGGGGAGTGAAGGCTGGCGCGTGTGGTTTGATCTAATAAAATATAATAAATATTAATGCTGGTTCTGATATAAAGGTATGCGAACACACAGTGCAGCATATTTTTAGTGGCAAAAGGCTAACTCGATAGTAGGCGTCTGGTCGTAATGTTATGTCTGATCTTGTTCTGTGTGTTGTGTGTATGCGTGTATATATGTGTGTATAGGACGGAACTAAATTCAACCTGATATAAAAGTAATTCAAGGCCCCGTGTTAGAGTATTGGAACACAGCCGCGGTGAGCTCTGTGTGTGTGTGTGTGTGTGTGTGTGTGTGTGTGTGTGTGTGTGTGTGTGTGTGTGTGTGTGTGTGTGTG
>JAQMYI010000015.1:23461273-23476014 GCA_030014275.1 Clariallabes melas
TGACTATACCTTGAGGTTGTCTGGGTTCAGGTCAGTTTTGTGTTTATCAGTGGGTTTGTATCCACCATGTCTGTCCTGAATGACAGGGTCCAGGAGCTCCTTAAACACCTCATAGGTCTCCTCATCTCCTGCCACTAAGCCCACAGTCTTAATGAAAGGGTGACCTAGGATGGAGACATTGAAAATCAGATCTACAGTACATGCAAATACAGGAGTTTTCACAAGGTCCCCATCACTAATAGACAATAAACATGATCTGTGATTGGAAAGTCATATTTTTCTTGCTAACTTCACATTTAAGATTTCACTGCAAATGACTTCACAACAAATATTATTCAGTCCTGAATAATGATTAATTCCCTGATTAATTTTTTTATAAGTACAGCATAACTTATTCTAGCCTGAGAGGATTCTCTTATCAGGATTGTCTACACCAGTTTTAAAGACTTTATCTATGGTGAAGCCGTTGCCAGTGGAATGGTCACAGAACTTCTTGTACATTTCCAGAGTCAGAACCTCGGCCATATGGTTGCTGTGCTGGTCTGGTTATTCATCCTTAGCAGAGAATCTACTCATTACAAGCCCTCATCTGAATGTTATTTCTATTTAATTATTAAATTGGTCTGGATAAGCCTATACAGTTCCAAAAAGACTTTTTGTAGTGTTTGTACATGATGCCACTAGGACATCCGTCTTTAATACTAGAAATAAATCTGCTTGGATTATGTTACACAAGACTGTGGTTTCCAGCTCCAGTAATGTCCCGGCTCTCAACACGCCTGATCAATACATTAGCTTGACCTGATTGGTTAAACCTGGCCTGGCAAGGGAAACAGAACTAATAAATTGTGTGCTTTCGGTGACTGAACTGTGATGCTTTGGAGCAGATGGTTTCAGCTTTGTACACATGTCAAGGCATTTAAGCAGCTTTACCTGGGTTATCGACTCCAGTCTGAATCACATCATCCACTGTAAAGCCACTCGGTGTCTGCTTGCTGCGTAGACGCTCGTACATGGCAGGGGTGAGCACTTTGGCCATGTGGTTGTTGTGTTTGCTCAGGTCAGGATACTCTGCTTCAGCTGAATACTTCATCTTCAGCTGGTTGTGAGTGTTTCCGAAAGGCATGGCTGAGTCTTCCTGAGTGCACCAAAGAGAGGAGTCCATACAAAAATCTGTTAGTGTTTCCACACAACCCGGATAGCACAATCGTCCGAACAAGGACTTGGTTTTGTTGAATAAATAATAATGTCGACAGTTTACCGCTATAAAAAGTAAACGCACATTACGGTGGTATAACCTAATGCTCATTTGTTAAAGTTGAGGAAATTTTAGTTTGGCAAAAAAAAAATAAAGAAATAAAATTAGAACCATAATGAAAGTAGTGAGTGACAGGACGGTAGAATGCCCGAGTGCTTATCAAATATAAAATACTTCTTACCATGTAAGGTCAATGTAACACGCATCCTGTAACGGATATAAATGTTACACGCATAAAACGCTGTTAGAGGACGTAGAGTTAATTCATGCGGAATGTACAGCCTGTGAGACGTGACGGGAGACCGTGCAGAACACAAGGTACGTGTCCTGCCTCACAAACTACTACTTAGCAACCAAATAAAACATCACCAGACAACGCATATAATTCGGTCTCAAACGCACATCCTTAGAAAAGTCAAAAAGAATTTACTATTTTTTTTTTTTTTTTTTTTACGTCCGAGAATTTACGTCTCTGTTCAACGCAGCAAGTACACGTCCTCATTCATCAAAACCAAGCCCTTCATGATGCGATGGAAATATATATTAAACTCGTCCTGAATCGGAGCTCCGAAGTGCTTTGTAGACCTGCTGTCTAGCTTTTGTCATGTTTATCTTCGTTGCTGTTGGAAAAAAATGCATAAGCTTACCTGTGGACTACGACTAGATGACGGGTTGCCGCAAAACTCCCCAATTCCTCTGTGGACCGAGCTCCAAACTTATCCTGCTCTCCAGTGAGGGGCTGGGATGGAGCGTTTGTTTTATAGCATGTAAGAGCGGCTCCTATTGGCTAAAATTTGTAGTCCGTTCATTGGACTAGGAGAATGTCAGCGTTTAGACAACAAGCATTTATAAACCTCCAGGGCTCCGTCACACAATATTGAATAAATAGTAATAATATTGTAATAAAATTGTTTGAATAGTCACAGTTGTGACCTTATGCTATAAAGAAGGGAAAAGTCCCAAATCTGTAGATAGCAAAAAAAAAAAAAAAAAAAACTCCACCTGTCCATAAAATAATCAAATCATAATGTATATATATATAATTGTGTGTGTGTGTGTGCGCGCGCACTGATTTATCTAATTTGTGTGCATATGCGCGCGCGTGTGTTTTATGCATAACAAAAAAAAACATAATATCTGTCAATATACATTTTTTACATATAATTATATTAGCTAACAGAGGAAGGTCAAAGAAGCTGGGAGCCGCGTCGACTTTCATGACGTCATCTCTCCGCGACGCGTTAGTGGGATGTCAGCGTTGCTCTATTAAGCACGTGTATGGACCCGGTTTTGTTGACAGAAAACGTTAAGTTAAATTTTTCTTTCAAAAAGGTAAGTATGTTGTTAGAGCAGCTGTTTACATGTGCTTATATACGGAACATGTATATACGGAACCTGTAGTTTTACATTGAAATTGAAGTTTTAAGTGTAAATTCTGTCTTTATTAAAGTAGTTCTACTATTGCTCAAGGCTAACGTGGTTAGCTATGAGTAGGATACTAAAAAGAATGAATGATTGTTTTCACTTATCTGTGGAAACAGTGGGGGTGCAGACCCCAGAATGTTTTGCACCTGGCTGCGGCTGTCATGTGACTGTGACTGCAGCGGGACAGATATCCCAAATCTTAGCTAACAGCCGCGGCCACTATTTTTGTCCAGAAACTTTGGTGCTCATAAGAGATTATTACCCCTGTACACGCGGAGGGCAACGCATTTGAATATTTAAATGGTTTAGATTGTAGGCATTAGGAAAGACTTGAAGATACATTTTAAAGAGAGAGTGAGAAAAAACGTTTGTTATATAAAACCCAGAATATGTTTAAATTGAGGAGTGTTTGGTTACCTGGCTATGGACATCCAACTTCATTATCGGCTTCACCAACTGGTTATCGTTAATAGGTTTTCACAGTGAAGCCAAATAACACCTGTTGATTCCCTAAAGGCTCATATAAGTTAGTTACCAACGATTAGAGGTAGTTTATAGCCCATAAAATAAAAGTTGCTAACGTTAAACCCAATAAATGAGGGGATGTTGTGCGCAGAGCTCAAGCTTTCAATCCAGCAAAATTCAAGGGCCAAACGGTGATGGGTATTAATGTTTAGGTTTAATGTTACTGAAGCTTTACTCTATTGTGTTTTCCCATTAACCTGTTAATCACTTGGATTATTAGGAAGGTTTTCTGCACTTACAATGAAGAATTAATCTCTGTCAAACTTGTGAATAGGTTGTGAACTAGCACAAGCTGCTAGCTCGGCCGTTGTAAGACACCAACTAAGACCACTGCAGAGGCCATGCTGAAGTAAAAAAAAGTTCAACTCTTCTATATAAAGTATAATTTGGTAATACTTTCAGTTTTCGTAGTACAATTACCAAGTTTTTATGCAAGGATACAGTTACGCATTACACATTGTATCCTTGTCTTCGAATGAAGTCCTTGGCCGATCAGGATGGTTTAATCAGAAAGTGGTTGACATTTTTAAAAATCAGCTTGACATTTTTTAAAATAATTTTTTTAATAGAATTCTCTAGAGCCCCTCTAGTGACGTTGTGGGGAAAATATTCAGTGGCTATGACTTACAAAGGTGTGGGAACAAGATACTCTGTTGTGGCCATGACTTAGGCGTGAGAATAAAATAGTTTAATGCGTGGTCATGAGATACTGTGCTGTGGCCACAACTTAATAACCTCATAGCTTGTAGCCTCTTGTAAACTATGAACAAATTTAAATTGATTTCATTTATAACCGTTAGTATGGATGAATGAATACCCTTATTTACTCCTTAGTAAGTAAATGCCCACAGTATCTTGTTCCCATACCTTAGTAAGTCATGCCCACAACATAGTATCTCGTGCCCATACCTTAGAAAGTCGTGACCACAATTTAGTATCTTGTTCCTAAACCTTAGTAAGTCGTGGCCACAACATACAGTATTATCTCGTCCCATGCCTTAGTAAGTCGTGCCCACAACATAGTATCTCATTCCCATAACTTGTTCCCAAGCCTTAGTAAGTCGTGGCCACATCATACTATCTCGTCCCATTCCTTAGTAAGGCATGGAAAACCGGTTGTGAAAAGCATCACACGTGTTTTGGTTGAAAGGAAAATGGTGGACAACATAGGCTCCAGGCCATGCGACCCTGTATACAGGAAAAAGCGGTATAGAAGATAGATGATTGAATGAATGAAGCCTCTATATTTTACATCTTGCAGCTTGCACAGCTGATAAAGGACATTTAGGAGAATAATGTTGGCACGGGTCATCAGTTCTGGTCCACTGATGTGATTAGACAAATCACTTTCCAAAAGTACTGACATTTGGTATAAAGGAACTGGTACATTTTACTTTATCACTATGCTTCCAATTTTATCAAAAGTTCCTTACACTGAAAATCTTAGTATGTACTTAGCACACTTGGTATGCACTGTGCCCTGTGCTGCTATGACTTTTTTGGGAACTGTTTTTACTGAAAAAAACAACATGTTTTTGCTGTATTGTTTCTGAAATATCAAGGATTTAATATTAATTTCATGTTTATAGAGCTGTTGTGTAAAAGTAATGTAACACTCTTGTCACGCTCAATATCACCCTCATAGTCTTGCTGTTGTACTGAATATCAGTATAAATTTGTTAGCTTGTGGCCAATTTACAGCCACCCTGATATTTAATACAAGAGCACTCTTTGTCATGTGGTATGTATATTCATTAATTTATGAATAACCTAGAAACTTAACAATCTTCTATTCATCTTGGTGGAAAGTTATGGTAAATTTAAGCAAACACTATGTCACATCAACCTTTTCTCCAATATTGCAGCTAATCACAACTGTCCCATGAGTTTTGTGGAGTACTCAGAACTCATTCAGGAAGGAGATGTGGTCATCATCTTTCTTGGGCATGACTCCATGATGCCCATCAAAGTGGAGTCTGGTGCTCAAACACAGACTCGCTATGGAGCCATTCGCCACTCCACTGACTTAATCGGTCGCCGGTTTGGTTCGAAAGTAACATGCAGTAAGGGTGGATGGGTGTATGTACTGCATCCCACTCCGGAGCTATGGACTGTGAATCTGCCCCACCGAACCCAGATACTCTATACAACAGACATCGCCAATATCACCCTGATGCTGGACCTCAAACCAGGCTCTGTTGTCTGTGAATCAGGTGAGGCAGCTGAGGCTGAGATATCTGTATAGAACTTTTAGCTAAAACATTTCCAAATTATACCATGATCAGCTAAATTAGGAATTACACAGGAAATAAGATGCTTCATTAACCATATAGAGTAGCTTTTAACAACCCATAAATGTTTGCTTTTTTTCTGAGGAATTATGCAGTCATCCATATATCCAGAAGGCATTTCTGTTGACTGGACAAACTAAGCAATAATTCATTCCTTCAAAAATCGTATATGATCAGGCTATGTCTAAAAATCTTAAAGTGATTCCTGAAAAGTTACAAAAATTTTACTGTACCAAATTATACCATGTAGGACACCAAATACATAGGCATTACAATACTGATAATTTAAGATGATGTTTCTGTAAACACTATTTTTGTTCCACAGTTTTACCTGATGTCCATGCTGTTTTTAATTCATAGCATTATGTCAGGCATATGATAATTATACGTTTGGTCCTCCTGACCCCATTTTTGATGTACAGAGGTAAATTTATGTCATACATTAGAAACTAGAGATCTCCAGATTGTTAATAAAATCAAAAAATAAATCTGTAATGTTGAGTTAAGTTAATAGGCAATCATTTAGCACAATGAGTGTTAGAAGAGTTGTTCAAATAGTTGCTGTGTGATATGTTAAACTAACTTTACTGAAAGTGACTTTGTGACTGAGCTGAGTAAGCTTGCAGTACTTATCAAGGACTGTGTTCTGTTAAGAGAAAGAGGGTCACCTTGGGAATTTAGCATATGTGTTTGTGTGCGTGTATTGATTGACGATGGGTGATTAGACAGAGTGGCTGATTAAAATATATGATAAGAGATTCTTCTACATGTCTTTTTGTATTTTGACCTCGTACTTTGATACGTATCCTATAAGTCAGTTCATATTAAAACCACTGAAAGAACATTGGAGGTTCTCTCACTTTAATCTACATTATTGTTCTGTTTACTGGTAGGAATATTGAAGACTGACTGGTTCCAGTCATATGTTTTTATGTCTGCACTTTTAAGCATACATTCTGCCAGATATGAACTAATTTGGTAGTGATATGCCACGTCTTGAAGACTAGCTCACTTCCCTTCCTTCCTTCCTATTTCAAATGAAAATTATTTCCATGTCCCTGGGTTAATAAGATGATCTGTGTCATAGTGACACATTTGCACTCCTAGACAAGGTCCTTGTGTAATTTGCTGGCAAGAGCTTCTATGAAGCAACTACAGCCTGGTGCTTTTACTCTGGATATATATAAAAACAGTTTGTTTCGCCAATTTGTAATTATTACTTTATTGTGTGGAAAAGATTATTCTCCCTGCTATTTTTTTGCTTAATGTTTTGCTTCTCTCTGGATCCTGAAGTCTGTATGTTTATGTAGTGTTTTTCCGTTTCTGTGTATGACTCCTGTTTCTGTTTGTGTGGTGTTTTCCTTTTCGTCTATTTGCTTATTCACCAAGTGGGAGCAACTTGTAGTCTGAATGGATCTATTTAATGGCCTCAGAGTGCATACACACCCTTTTGGTACTCTGTAGCCACCTCACTTTAGCTGGATTGCTCAACTGTGGGATTCTCCTGCTGAATGATTTTTTTGAGCAGTGCTCAAGTAGAGGGCAAAGCAAAGTCTCTTACACACTTTGTGTTGTTTTGGTGACTGAATGTGTTCAGAGCTGTCTTCGGGATATCTAAGCTGTACAACAAAACATTGTGTTCACATGTTGCATTGTGTTTTTTTTCTTTAGTTCTTTCTTGAGGTACAAACCCTTTTTCTTTCACAATTATTTCACAAATTTCTTCTTATCTCATTTTGCCTCATGACCACTTTGATCCCTTTGCCCTTGTCCTTTCCTGATCCATGATCCTGAGTTCAGATATCCTCTTCAATCTGAATACCACCCTGTGGACCAAACATTGACTGCATTGTTGTCGTGAAACAAAAGCTATGGTGATGTAACACTGGACAGAAAGAGTTGGCATGTACAGTGCCTTTCTGTGCATTTGCCTGTAAATATGTGTGTGTACACTTAGAACTTGCATGTGTACGAATGGTAAAGGAAATAACTTTATTGTAATGTGGTATATTCTTTTACTTTGAACTACATAGCTGAAAGTTTGTGGATGTCTAGCCAATCGCACTCGTATGTGCATTTTGAACATCCACTTCCAAATTTAGTCCCCTTTTGTTATTCTCCTGGGAAGGCTTCCCCTAATTTTAGTTATTTGGCTGTGTGTATTTTTGTGATGTCATGCACTGATCGTTCCAGTTCATCCCAAAGTGATCAGTGGGGTTGAGGTCAGGGCTCTGCGTGAGCCACTTGAGTCCGTCCACTCCAAACTTGACAAGCTATATCTTCAATGGCTGAGTGTTTTAATCAAATAGTGAACGTATTGACCGATTCCTTAGTGTATTGACATGATTAGTAACACAGATAAAAGCTGAAAATATGTCTCTATTGAATTTCTTTTTAACCTATGTCCCATGTAGGAGACTCCTGTATAAAAGGTACAGTACTGTACTTTATATGGTATTTTTTTGGTTATGTTAAGACATTTTGGTAAGACTGCCGGTATTCTGAGAGGCAATGAAAGCCCATATGAAATACAAATGATCTCATCTAATTTAGGGGGTAGCATAGCAGGGAGTACCTTTAATAACCAAAGTAACCTGGTTTGATTCTGAGCTTGAATGAATATGTGGAGCATGTTTATCCATGTCTCTTGGGGTCTCTGGTTTCTTCCCACCTCTCAAAACCATGTTGAGGTTAATTTCTAAATGTAATATTGTATTGTTTGTTTTTTGACATTTGGTGCTTGTTCTTTGACACAAGGTCAGCAATATGAAAAAAAGTCAGCATAAAAATAGGCAATAGAATAATCTTGTCCACCTATAAAGTCCTAATTAAGAGCAGAAATACTGGCACTTTCTTCTTTTCTTCCTGACACTAGTTAGTATACACTAGGGCTGTAGCTATCGAATATTTTAGTAATCGAGTATTCTACCAAAAATGTAACCGATTACATTTACATTTAGTCATTTGGCAGACGCTCTTATCCAGAGCGACTTACGTTTTTATCTCATTACACATCTGAGCAGTTGAGGGTTAAGGGCCTTGCTCAAAGGCCCAACAGTGGCAACTTGGTGGTTGTGGGGTTTGAACCTGGGATCTTCCGAACCGTAGTCCAATGCCTTAACCACTGAGCTACCCCTGACCCTTAGTTATGCTGTCATAGTTAGTCCTGCCCCTGCTTGCACTCTGCACTATATATACGTTCACCTTATACATTATGTGACTGTGACCATACCTAACTGTTATCTCTCCTTCTCTACTCTCTCTTTACTTTTCTCTCTCTCTCTCTTGAGCTACACATGTCGCTTCTGAGCTGCCAGTGATCCAGAGCCCCTCTGCCTTCTGGACCTGTCTGACTCGTCCTGGTGTCCTCTTGCTTCTGGTTGGAAATGTCATCACATGGATGCCCCGTGTGGTCTGCTTGGAATGCTTGTGGTGACTAGGGACGGTTCCACTTGGCCTTGGATGATGCTGACAGCTGTTCTCTGAGAACTTGAGACTGCAGTCACTCAATAGTTCTAGACAAGAGTTTCCTACAATCTACCTGAGCCTCCAATAACGGCTCCATATTAACTTAAAAGATATCAATTGTTATATTAAACGTCCAGCCTCCTAACACACAGTATGACTAGAGGTCAATCCCTGCTACCCGTTATCATCCAAATGAGGATGGGTTCCCTGTTGAGTCTGGTTCCTTTCAAGGTTTCTTCCTATTGCCATCTCAGGGAGTTTTTCCTTGCCACCCTGCCCCCTCGGCTTGCTCATCAGGGACAATCTGATCATTTTGATTCATACACATTTTTTGACACTTTGCTGCTTGTAATTTGCTCGCATTAAAATGTGTTCCCTTTACATTTAATCAACATAATCTAATTTAAATCAATATTAAGAAATGAAAATGGGGGATAAGCACTGCACTGACCTCTGGAATGTCATCTTCGATGCTGCAGGCCTCATGGTATGGAGGGAACGGGTGCGACCAGCCCAAACTGGTGCAGTTACGACTCACTGTACCTACAGGACAATATCGAAGAGCCCTTTAAAAAGCAAGTTGTACAATAAATACTGTTATTTGACAAATCAGGACAGAATAAGCTGCACAGTGGCTTAGTGGTTAGCACCAATGGACTGGGATTCAATCCATTTGATTCCCGCCAAAGTTCGATTCCCGCCTCTGACCTGCGGATTAGGCTAATTGTCGTTCCCAAATTGCCCGTAGTGTGTGAATGAGTCTGTGAGTGCGTGTGTGTGCCCTGTGATGGATTGGCACCCTGTCCAGGGTGTACCCCTCCTCTGCCCTAAATCTCTTGGGATACGCTCCAGATCCCCGTGACCCTGAATACAGGATAAAGTGGTATACTGTAGATGATGAGTGAGTGAGTTCAAAGACATTTAGTACTTTTTAAATTTGCTTTTAGTTATGTTTAATGTTTTTCAAACAATTAATCACTTTTCCAATATACTGTACAGTAAGTGATTATACGTGCTATTTGAAAAACAGCTATTCTTATTCCCTTTATGTAAAGGTAACTGCTCTAATTGCTCATAGCATTCCTTAATTAATTTCAGTTTCAGTTAAAAGTGCTATACAACCAACACACAGTAATCATTCCCTGTATATTTACCTATCCTATTGTTTGTGTTTAAACCCAGACCCTGCCGAGCTGCATTCACAGTGAAATCCCTCAGCGGCCGAGTAAATTTCGATCCGCTTCACCCATCACTCGGCTCCATTCGATTTATCATGTTAGCAGTCTCCGACATTGATTCTGTAATTTAGCTTCTTATTTAAGGGAGTCACGGGAGAATCCAAGCTGGAACTGAAACTGGGGAAATGCCTGAATTCCCTAGTCTTCAATGTTGGTTTTCCCGCTCCTTTAAACTTCTTCATCCATCTATACACTTTGCTCTTATCAATGGCGTCATCTCCGTAGCCATTGTATAAGCGCAGTAGGAGACCATCATCTGCGACAAGGACATTTTCAAAGAGGATTGAACGATGGCACAAATGTGCAATTTGAAGCTCTCCCTCATACAGTACAGCTGTATGCATGACTCCAGATGTGTTAAAAGCTGTTCCATGAAAGTGGTAAAGACAAGAGTATATATTTACAATGAGATGGCAATTATGTTGAAAGTGTTTTATAAAAAAAAAAAGAAAATAAATTAAAAAATCCTTATGCACCGAGACTTTTGAGTCTGTCTATCTATCTCTTTATATATCCTTTTTAAATTTTCTACTTTATTCACCTCCAGCTTCTGTGATTATTCTGAGATTTGGAGTACCTGCTGGGCTTCTTTAATTGCGTCTTCAGCTTGTCTTCACTGGGGAATCGGGGGCTTGAATGAGAACTCTGCTGATGAGCTGATTACAGGTGCACTTTATGTGATTAACAGCTTCTCAGCAGAGATTGTATAGACTATTGCGAATGATGTCTGGTGACTGATGAAGGTAGTGTGTGAGGTGTTTTGTTTATTCTAAGTGACTTTAGGGCATAGACCAAAGGCATACAGTAGCTCAGGGGTTTAAAGCCCAGTGAAATATTTTATGATGGTTAAAAATGCACGTGTGGAAAACATTAAACGCACATCTGGCATTTTTCCTGGTTGTGGTTGGAAGGTATTGGCCAGCTAGGTACAGTAGTCTTTACACATGGGGAAATCGAGGTGACAACAGATAAAGGTGAACAGGGCAGAAAACCTAGTGTAGATCTTTGTGAATTTTTTTACGTAAAAATGAATTCTCCCCTAACCATCATGTTCTTTTATTTATTTTATTTGCTTTATTAATATACCCAATAATTATTTGACCTTAACCCATATAATTCCCTAATAAAAAATAAATTCATAATTCATCAGCATTTCTAATAATTTATGAATCAATCATCCATATTAAGCAATTAATTAGGGTTTGAAGTTTGTTTCTGAAACAAGCTACAGTACAAGGCTAATTTAGCTAATATAGGAAAGATTATACACTTGTATAAAGTGACCTTTTAGTATTAGACAGCTTCAAGGAGTTAAACTAACAAATTTTAACCTTACCACAGTGAGAACTGTCACAGCTAGTGAAATTAGCTTGCTAGCGAAAGTTTGTTTTTAATTTATTTTAGCTAATGTTTTTGTTAGCTCTCTGAATATTATAAATCTTTATTTTTTATTAGCTTTCATACTTAAACTACATTTTGTGGACTTTAACTTATTTTGTTTTACTTTAATTCAAGTGAATTATTTGAATTTTTACCTCAGTTTTTTTTTTTTATAGAGGACTAACCTCTTTACTAAGGTTAACTCTTTCAAGATGGCGGCTAAAACAGTTTTTAGCTCAATAGCATCCTTCATATTGTACAGGATGTTGTATGTACTCAATGGACCTTCTCTCAGTTTAGCGCCCCTAGTGGAAGGTAGAATAATATCCAAATCTGCATAAATGAAAGAAATTGTCTGTACATTGGTCAGAAATCGCTCTTTCGATGATATCTTTACGTTTCACGCGTTGGACCCAAAACCAATCTCAGAAAAATTTCTGTCTGCATGTCTGTCCAGCCAGATTTTGTCACAGCATCCCGCAAAACTGGAATTTAATGAAAACAGAATTTAATGAAACTTTGCCAGCTTTTACGTGTTTGCCTGAAGTAACATTTTGATTATGAATCTACCAGAATCTTAACTTGCCCCATAAGTGAAATCAAAATGTTGAGTAAAAGCGATGTTATGAACAGTTATGTGGCGGATTTAATAATCTACTTTAAAATAATCTTCTAATGCGCTACTGTCTCAATGTAAACAAACACCTGCACCAGTAGATATTAATTAGAAAAGATAAACTGAATATGTTTACTGGGATTAGTTCATATTTTCGTTGAAATAACACGCGTTTTAAGACAAAACCTCATCTTTATGCCATCTACTTTTTCAATTTCACATCTGTGACTCACGCTCCGATTACTGAAAAGGGAGTTTTGGCTGATGACAAAAAAGTACAACTTAGCGTAAACAACTTGGCATAAGATACTGCACAGAAAGACAGGCAGACAGGTACGTGGGTATATTATTTTATATTCTGTAATGCATGCACCTCCATCGCACACATACTGAGACCACCTGTAGACCTTTTGCTTTTGTTCTACAGACTCATTTTAACCCTAGGAACTTTATTTTTATACACTAAGCCAGTGTGAGCTACACAGCTGGGGGTCCATGGTACCATAAAGACAATCATAGTGTCTTTTCCATTTGATGCTCTGGTCATTATACATTTCAAAGAGGCTTAGGGGCATAATAAGGTATGAATTGCAAATCCAATGCACTTTTGTTATCAGAGAACTGTACCATCAAGCCAATGCCACCATCCTATGCCCACAGATCTGTTTTCTTTTTTTTTTTTGTACATCATGTACTTCAATTTTGCCTAATAAATCTTTTCATTACTTTATTTCTAAATACTAGTTCTTCTGTATGAATGCCCTGCTGAAAAATCCAGCATAGACCAGCATGATTTATATGCTGGTCTGTGCTGGTTAGTGCTGGTGTGATGCTGGTTTAGCTGGTGAACCAGCATGCCTGCTGAAAAATCCAGCAAGGGTCAGCATAATTTATATGCTGGGCCACCAGCAAGGTGTTGGTAGTTAAAATTGGTTACCGTTTTACCTCATTATCTTGTATTTTAATAGCTAGTACTGAAAATAGTGTGATGTAAATACATGGACCGTGTAGTGTTATCTTTAAATGCATTAACATACAAGAGACAAAAATACCAAAAACATGTAAATACATTATTTTACATGTATTAAATGTCTAAAAACACAACACAAACCTTTTATATAAATGCACTGGCAATAAATGTATATTTTAAAAAAGTAATCAATGGAAATCACTTAAACTGAAAAAAAAAAAAAAAACAGTGTTGTACCTGTGTGGTTGCTAAAGAGAGAGAAAACAGCAGGACAGGGGGACTGAACAATTTCTCCCACAGCTGCTCTGGGCCAACACACCGCAGAGTCCCATACTGGAAGGCAGCCTACACATGTGCGTGCACACACACAGACACACAGACACACATACACATATTGTAGATCTGTCCAATTTTAGCACAGGTAGGTTGTTTTAAAGCAGTTGCCTTAAATAAGCACAGCCCGAACCAGGATTACGTTTTATTGCCATTACGACTTCTGAAAAAATATTATTTTTCTAACTGCTTGACAATTGCATCGAGTCTCACTTCCAAGGGGTCTCGTAAAAAAGCATCTGACAAATGAGGAATGTTTTCTTAAAATGCATTTTTAAAGTCTACCTGTCTGTCCTGAAGTGCTAAGGTTTTCATGTTCAGCGATTCTTCTTAAACAGAGCTGCTCTTCTCGTTCCAGTTGGAATATGTACTCACACTCTGGGTGCAAACTCGCCCAAACCTAGAGAGAAAAAGAGAGAGGGAGAGAGAGTAAAAGAGATAAAGAGCAGACTTGAAATGAACATGCTGATCTGAAGAAACAGAATAAATTTGAATTACATTCATAAACACTTTCCTTTGAAGCTTGCGTTTGAGCTACTCCTGGAATTGAAATCTGTATCAGCATGTGAAGCATGCTCTTCCTCTCTGATTAAAAAAAAAACAATGATATCTGTCTCTTTAAAGGGGAAAACCAGCCAGGGATCTCATCAACTGTTAACAATAAAAAGTCAAATGCTGATAGAGAGCGATTTAATAGACGGCCTCATTGTTTGGGCATCTGGGGAATTTGGAGGGCAAGACAGCACCTTGACCTCTTTCCTATGTTCCTTAAGCTGTTTCTGAACAATGTTATGTGTCGCAGGGTGCATTTTCCTGCTGAAAAAGGTCCCTGCCATCAGATAATTCTGTTACCATGGAGGAGTGTTCTGGGTCTGTAACAGCATTTAGGTAGGTGGTACAGGACTGTATGTGTCTTGTAACAGATTGGTGATCTGTTTTGCATGTTGTGGTCTTTGGTGATCTGGTTGTTTGTAATAGGCAATTATTGCCTATTTGTGTAATGTTTAGTGATCTGGTTGTGTTTTATATGTAATGATTAATGACCTGAGTGTGTGCAGTGTGTAATCAGTGGTGATCTGCACATGCGTGATATTTGGTGATCTAGTTGTAAGTTATGTGCAATTGATGATCTGCTTCCTGGTTGTGAGTGGTGTGTAATTATTGGTGATCTGGTTGTGAGTGGTGTGTAATTATTGGTGATCTGGTTGTGAGTGGTGTGTAATGATTGGTGATCTGG
>JAQMYI010000015.1:23496153-23509901 GCA_030014275.1 Clariallabes melas
CATGATACTCGGTGCTCGTAAACTAAGACAATGCTCGTTTTTCAAGTCAAAATTTATTACAAATCTTTGCTCGTCTTGCGGAACACTCGTAAACCGCGTTACTCGTAATCCGAGGTTTCACTGTAATATTAGCTGATACCAGTTGGGTATTATTAAACATCAAGCAGTAGCAAAGCAAAAGAGTTTTTTTTTTTTCTTTAAACAGCCACGTGACAGTTAGCTAGCTGATGGGAAAATCAAGTACTGTAAAGTTGCTGTTAGCTAAATGTTAGCTAGCTAAATACACAATACTTCACTAAATGTTAGCCAATTTTACTACACTACAACCTAGCAATAAAAAAAAATCTGTTCAAGACGAATCACAGGTTTCTCAAGACTAACGTTATAACATGACAGATACAGTGAGCTTGGCTAGAGTATAAGGTTTAGCAAATATTAGCTAGATAACAAATGTTCTTCTGGGATAATGACAGTCAATAACACCAGAAGCAAGCAAACAAAATAATTAAGGGTCAAGCAGAAGGAAAGTAAGCATGTTTGAGATTCAGGTCTCTCCGGAGCTCCGGGACTGAAAAGCCAGACAGATGTGGCTCAGTCCTATTCTGTTCTGCACTCATTTTCCCTTTTCCTCTACTGAACAATCTATGTTTCTTAGTGATTTTGGACATTTTGTAAAGTCCTTTATCTGCAATACTACAAATACTGAATATGTCTACTGATATCTTTACCGGGGCTTCATTTCACATTCATTACTCATATGGGATTCCAGTGCACGAGTGTCCGGATATGCATGAGAGACCACCACCGTGCAGGGAAAGTGACAGATTAGTGAAAATATAAAAGACCAAGGAAGGACATTTTTCTCACAAGACCTTGCATTTGAATAAATCCTATTACGGGGAAAAGGCCGTTCTTTTGAAATGATTATTTACAGCAGCTTTAATATAATGGAGACGGATATACCTATAACTGGACGTGATGTCAATGCAGAGAAGATGGAGGAGAAGAAAACACGATGCCCATGTGGCAGCTAAATTGGGCAGTGCTGACATGCTGGTGCCTGAATTAAAACAATTAGTGTGGCCCATCTTCTCCCACTTCTGACTACTGAATGCTTGATGTTAAATTAGTGCGCCGAACTAAAGATCTCTGTCCTGGGTAAGAAAGAAACAAGTCTGACCCACTAGGGCACGTTCGCTATGCAAATGTGACAGATGGTAAAGACAGAGTTTTGTAGTGTTGTAGATATAAGTTATTTATAGTTGAACAGAAAGCATTTTAGATTTTTAAGGAATATGTGAAGCTCCCTAGTGTCAGTGTGTGTTATAAAATACATATTGTGGTATACAGTACACTAGGGGTTAAATTATCGATCAAGCAAAGAAAACAACTACAGAGATTTTAAATTACTGGAGCTGGGTTAAGAACCATTAGACACATTATCAAAACCTGGAACAAAATTGCTGAACCATCCAACCAAAAAAATGTAGTTGGATTTAAAAAAAAATGATGAGATCACTTAAACACCTGGTGAAGTTTTGCAAATCAACAATAAAAATCTGAACCATGTTTAATATTGAAAGTAAGAGCATTTCTACACACACACACACACAAAATGTGATGAGAACTCACAGGATTGGGACTAAACAGCTGTGTGTCCATAAGAAAACCACTTCTTAGTGGGACTAATCAGAAAAAATGCTTAGATTTGCGAGGGAGTAAAGATTGGACTTTGGAGCAATGAAAAAAGGTCATGTGACATGCTGAATCCAGATCCTATTCCAGAGCGATGGGCGCATCAGGGTAAGAAGGAAGCGCATGAAGCGATGCACCCATCATGCATAGTGTCCACTGTACAAGCCTCTGGAGACAGTGTTATGATCTGGGGTTGATTCAGTTCTTCAGGTCGAGACTCAGCAACGTTATGTGGCAATAAAATGAAGTCAGCTGACGACCTGAATGTACAGAATGACCAGATTATCACATCTATGGAGTTTTCTTCGCTGATGGAACAGGCATATTGCAGCATTGTGAAATGGTGGTTCTGGGATCATGAAACATCATTTTAACACATGAACTGGACACCATATTGTGTGCTGTAATTAAAGAAAAAGTGATAAAGGTAATTGAATGAAATCAGAGTGTGCGACTTTTTTTTGGCCAGGCAGTGTACTGTACATGCAGTACCAGTTAAAAGTTTGGACGCACCTAATTCAATTCAAAGACTCATCTAATAAACTTTTTTTGCTCAGTGATTTTAGTGAATTCTACATTTAAGAACAATACTGGAGATTTAAAGACTGGAAAATAACACATGGAATTTTGTAATTAAGGAACAACAACAATCAGTTGTTATTTAAAGACATGAAGGTCAGCTGTTCTGGAACAGTTCTTGCAAGAACACTATTGTGTCAAGTGCCTCTGTAAAACCCATCAAGCACCATCATGAAACTGTCTCTTATGAAGACCTTGCCGGGAAAGCAAGACCAAAACTTACCTCTGCTGGTAGTGTATCTAGTATTGTACATCATTTTAAAAAACAGTTCACATGGTGTTATATCATATCCTGGAGGTCTGTCTCATCCTACTTTATCAGAAAATTAAATATGCTTAGAGGTGTGTGCACTGAGATCCTGTTTAATAGCTCCATGAGCGAGCAGTTAGACAGGGTTTGAGGAATATCCAAAATTCACCGTCAGTTCATTTATCTTTAGTAACTACCTAATAAGAGTCTAAGTGGGTTATATTCAGTTAGTAGAAAATTAGAACAAATTCAACTTATCAGGAAATATTGCTATACTAAAGTACTCACGTGACCTCCTCAGGAAACTGTCAGAGTCAGACCATAAACCTCAAGTGGACCGTGTGGGTATTGATATTTTTATGTACATACGATATGTAACCGTGTTATTAATGGCAGAGTGATAATGTTTATGTTTAAATTAAAGTAAGACAAAAAGTCAAAACTAGGTCAATATCTGACCCTACTGGCCTGATATTGACATCGCATTACACAATACATAATGCACTTACACTAACTCACTCATCGTCTATACAGCTTTATCCTGTATACAGGGTCACAGCTGCCTGGAGCCTTTCCCAAAAGACCTGAACAGCCTGCCAATCCATCACAGGGCACACACACACTCGCATGCTTATTCACACACTATGGGCAATTTGGAAATGAATCTAATCTGCATGTTTTTGGACTGTAAGAGGAAACCGGAGTACCAGGAGGAAACCCACCAAGTACGAGGAGAACATGCAAACTCCATGCACACACACAGACCCGAGGTGGGAATCTAACCTGGACCCTGGTGGTGTAAGGCGACTCATATTCATAGTATAATTATATGAAACACCTCTTCGCACACTTAATCTAAATAACGTAGAGATAGTTTAGATGAAGCCATGTAGCGTTTATCTTAGTGCCTATGCTGTTATACATATATGTACAAATATTAGATTTAACATTAGAAATACACTTAAGGGATCATTTATACATACAAGCACTTTTAAAAAAAAAAAAATCGTCCTTCTGATGAAACTCTTAATATCTACATAATGACCAACTATTAAAATGTTGTTTTGTTACAATTAGAGCTTTTCTTTCATGCACATTATATATATTAACCATCATCAGTACCATTGCAATTAAACCTCAACTCTAAAAACTTCAACATTAAAAATGATTAAACTATCTGAAAGTCAATCACGCGTTAAATGCTGAGAACAGGAGACACATAACAGTAGCAGGAGACAGTGTGTGTGTGTGTGTGTGTACTCACGGCTGCAGTAAGCGACGCGAGCCACACGGCCCCGGCGCGCGCGCTCAGCATGTCGACTCCAGCGCTCCGCACAAGCCCGTCGCGCGCTCTGAGCCGCAGCGGAGCGCGAGCGCTCTCCTTTATAGACGCGCCGCGCGCGAGCGTCCGCCCGCGCGCACGCACGCACGCACGCACTCGCTCACTCACTATAGGAGCGATGTGTCTAGGGGAGACACGCGGCGGTCACGTGACCTCCGGCTCTTCGCGAATTTACAACGAAAGAAAAAAAACTATGACGTTATTGTCAGGCACGATGCAGAATGATTCACTCCTGATCTCAGCATTGGACTAAACACATACACAACATTTTACAACGATATATGAATTCATTCATTAAATTTATGTCTGTTTGTTTCTATAAATATTGAGTTATTTTACAGACGTTCCCCTTCCCGCCTTTCAACTCAACTCAGCTTTATTTGTGTGACACTTTAACAACAAGAATTCCCCAAAGTGCTTCACATACTGTAGATAATAAAATAATAAAATAAAATAATAATATAAAAAGACAAATAATAAAACTTTCATACATTATTTTTCTCACTTCCTCCTTATTTTCTTTATTCCCTCCTTACTTTATTACCTCGCTGCTTTCTTTCCTTCCTCCATTCCAATACGTTTTCCCATGCTGCTTCCATTCCTTCTTTTCTTCCTTCCTTCCTTTTACTTCTATTGTCCATTCTTTCCATCCTTCCATACTTTATTCTAAGCTGCTTTCCTTCCTTCCTTCATTCCTTCCATAGTTCCTTCCTTCCACACTTTCCTTCATGATGCTTAATTTTCTTTCTTCCTTTATTCATTCAATCTTTTTTTCTAAAGACATATCTCTTTCTTTTATATTTATATAAATCCTCCCCAAAAACAAACAGTCAAAAACTGTTTGTTTGTTTGATATAGTACATATAGTCAGTATCCAGTGTAAAGATCTAATGACGGAAACATCAAAGCACTTTTTGTAAATTCGTCCTGAGTGACTGCCAAATGCCTAAATATAAATGTTCTTTTTTTCTTTCTTCATTCTTGGTATGTCTACATTTTTCAACTCTTTACCAGAATCACATCTACATTTCCTCACCTATTTATTTCCTGCCTCTCATACTCAATTTCTTACTTCAAGTTGTCCCTCCTTTCTTCCTCCCTTCCATTATTTCCTGAATTACTACTTTACCTCCTTCCGTACCTTCTTTTACATTTACTTGCTTAATTCCTTCCTTTATTTGCTGCATCGTTCCATCCCTCCACATATCCCTATATTCCCTTCTTCCTCCATACAGTCCCTCCTTCCCTCTTCTTTTACTCACCAGTCCTGGGCACGTCTTTTACTCTTGTCCCTCTTTCATTATTTAGTTTGCATTATTAAGACATATAAGGATTTTTTCATGCACTTTGGGTAAAAGCGCACTATGAGCGGACATGACATTATGTTGTATAGAATGAGTCTGTTCACTGTTTCATTAACTTCTTGGTGCAGGATGAATGTAAACAGTGTACAGTATTAATATTCTTGAACTTTCTCTGCGGATGCTCTACAGGGATTTGGTTAAAATGTATTTAAATGTGTGTTAATTGCACAGGAAGTTGTAACCGGCGTTAGGATAAATATTCATTTATGCCACCTTAATTTCCCCTCGAGTTACTTCCTAATTAGCCCAACATATGTACCACATGACACGGTTACCTTTAACAGCTCGTCTAAGCTCACAGAAGTTTGAAGTACACTCACTGACATTATGAAATAGTGTCTTTCTTTGTTATTTGCTGATTAACTGGACTCCTTTCCTAATTACCTTCTTGTCCAGTTGTCCAGGGTCGAGGCAGCTCAGTGGGTAAGACACAAGGTCATAAGTTCACACTGCCTCTGCTGGTCCACTGAGCAAGGCCCTTAACCTTCAACTCAGTATGCATGAAAAAAGAAAAAGTCACTCTGCATAAGAGCGTCTGTCAAATTCCAAAACTGTAAAATGTAAATACAGAGTGAAGGAATGGGATTTCTAGAATGTCGTGCGATATTCACCTTAATCTCGTCACCCGCTGAGGTGCATCAGCACACGTGATTGCCCCACTGGGATTATCGTGTTATAAAGTTCCCGAGTCAAATCTGACGTGCATTTGTGTTGAGAGCGGAGACTGAGACACGGTGCTGGAGGAACTGCGCAGAAAATCAATGCAATCAGCAATCAGCACCGAGCAAAGGAAGCAGAGGCAGGATGAATTACCAGCCACGTCCTCTTCTGCCGCGCACACATGCCACAAATTGCTCCTTACACTCTTAAAAATAGGTTCTGGCTCCTGTAAAGAACTACTTTGAATGATTTTTTTCTTTTTTTATAGCAGTGACATTAATGGTTAAGGCTTAAAAAAAAGATCACCACTTTTGTTTATTGAATTCTCGATGCACAATGCCACGAATGTCAAAAAATACGATGAGCATGCACTTGGTCGAGCTGTAGACCTGCCTCGCCTTTTTCGGTCGTGGAGATGATGGGCTCTTCCACTGTGAAGACTGTTGCTTCTTCTCAGGGTCGTACACGTACACCCATACAAGTTTCCTCACTGGTAATGATCCTCGACATGAAGGACGGGTCATCCACGACATGCCGATGGTGCTTTTGGGAGATTTTGATGCTTCTGCTCCCGGGTCAGCAGCCTGGGGACGAACTCGGCAGCAACACGGCGCATGTTCAACTGCAGTCATTCTGTGGATTGTTCTCCGACGATGATCATGCGCAAGTTTCGACTTTTCATGTTTTCATGTTCTTCTGCTCTTGAATTGTGCGTGCCACTTAAAACACCTTGATCAGTTTGTATGATAGATTATGAATGTGCACAATTACTCTACAAGATCTGCAGTGATGTGTACAGAGACAGATCTGTGCAGAGTAATAAAATACTTGACCCTTGACCATCAGAAGCATTGTTACTAGACTGTTCCCAAAACAACTTCTACGACTCAATGCAAATTACCTGTGGCTGCAGTCGTGGATCAAACGGGTAAGGTTCAGAGTCACTGATTAGAAGGTCGCGGGTTCAATCGGCCACTGTTGAGCCCTTGTGCAAGACGCCCTCCGCTCCAGGGGTGAGGTATCATGGCTGACCCGGCGCTCTGACCCCAGCTTACAAGAAATACTAGAAAAGAATTTCACTGTGCTGTAAAGTATACATGACAAATAAAGGCTACTTCTTCCTTAAAGATTCCTCAATGGGATTCGTCTTTTTAAATGGAATTTTGCTCACTAAAGCAGAGGGTTGACAAATTTGGCTCTTTCACATGAATGTGCAGGTAAAAGAAGAATAAGAAGAAAATAAGAGGCTTATATCAGACCATCAGACAGAATGTCGAGGTGTACCCTGAGAAAAGGAAAATGCAGATGTTACCTATTATATAATATATTGGTAAATAAAATGAGGAAAATTAGATATTTTTAAAATTTTAAATCGTTTCACAAATTCTGTTCAGCAAGATACTATCGCAGAAATGTTAAACCCTCATACACACGGTACGTTCTGTAATGATTGCCTGGAGATATTTGGCTTTTTTTTTTTTTTTTGTCATTTGATTAGAAATTTTGGTCTGATATTAACAACCTTTTCATCTTATATTCAAAATGATTTTTCTGTTTGCTTTCAAATATGTATTATTTCATTGTCATACATTTCTAAATGATCTCAAAGGTCCTTCCATTATCACAAATCTGCTTTTTATTCTTGCCAAATAGTGCATCCATAAATGTAAATTTACCAGAACAAAAACTTCTATTTGAAGTTTACAGATTGATGTGATTGATGAAAATGTTGTCAAATTTATTCCAACTAAAAAAGGGACTAAAACCTTTCCATTTCTTGCTTTTTCCAAACTTTTATTTTTTATATTTTTTTGTTGTACCCGTCTGGTAAATCTTTCCTGTAATTCTTTTTATATATTATTGTAAACCCCTTATAATATATTCATTGTATATCAGTTAAACACCAATAATAAATGATAATAATCTATTAAACATAGCTTCCTGACTGGGATACACACAAAAAAATAATTTCACTGTGCTACATAATACTACTACTAATACATCGAGTTGATTTTTTAATTTTTTTTTAAATAATCTTTGTTTTTGTTTATTTCCTAATAAGTCAAAATTGAAAGAGGAAAATTGCAGTCGGGTAGCAGTTAGTCCATTCTCCTGTATGATTAATTAGATCTTCACACACACTCATTCAGACACACTACGGGCAATTCGGAAATGCTAGTTAGAATAATCTGCAGGTCTTTGGACTGTGGGAGGAAACCGGAGAACCCGGATGAAACCCACCAAGCACGGGGAGAGAACACGCAAACTCCATGTGCACACAGACCTGAGGCTTGAATTGAACCCTCAAACCTGGAGGTGCGAGAAACGCAATGCTAACCACTACGCCGCCGTGCTACCTACTTCTATGTACGGTTTTAAGTTTATTTAGCTAATAAGGTAAATGAAGAGGATGTATCACATGAATAATTTAACAAAAACTGCACCAAACCTCGCTGCGTGATCCACTCTGCATTCAAATGAAAACCCATACAAAACACTACTGTAGAATCATCACAAAAATCATATACTGTAAGCAAGAATAGACTTGTACAAGTAGGCAGGTTAATTTAAAGTCCCTCTCTTACGATTAATCTGACAAAAAACTTGATAAAAGCATGACATGATGAACAGCTGAACGATGGACAGCTTCCTGCTACAAAGCACCGACACTGGAGACTCCTTCCTTAAACGCAGAAAACCGTCATTTCAGTAATTACACAGTACATTTCCGCAGTAATGTGGATGCGAGCGGAGTGAAAGTGACTTGACAGCGCTTGTCGAGAAGCGAGGAAAGACCCATCCTGAAAAGTGCTGTGTTTTAGTACTGTAAGTCTATGTCGTCTTTGCGCGCAAATAATTTCGACTTCCTCTGATGTGTTTCAGGGAGAGAACATGCTGCTGTGCTGCTGTAAAAGTAAAAGTGACACAACAGCTTCTTTACTCGCTTTCCATTCCCAGTGCTTTTAACCCATCCAGGCAGTTCTGTGGTATTTTAATGAATCTGTGATTATGGAAATTCGGGAGCATTTACACTGAGTGGTTTTATGAGCGCGCTGAACGTGCTGACTGCGCTTTTAAGCCGGACTATAACTGCCAGATTTCCACAGTGGTGAACAAAACGTTTTTAAACTCAGGGGGAAAAATACTGTTTATAGCCGCGCTGCTACAGTAGGTTTGCAAATGTGTGTGTTACTGACAGACTGTCACCAACAGATACACCCTCTTAACCTAGGTTATAAATAAATCCTTCTGATGCACAGTTGTTTACTGAAAAGCCTAAAAACCACACGGTGTGAAATGCTATGTATATACAGTATACAGTACAGTATACCGATCAGCCATGACATTATGAGCACCTGTCTAATGTTGAGTAGGCCATGTTTTAGAGCATCAGTGAGCCTTGGCTGCACATCACCCAGTCACCAAATCACCGGTTTTCCTTCCTTGGGTCACATTTGGTCTGTCCCGACCACTGCAGACCAGGAACATTCCACAAGAGCTGCAGTTTTGGACTTGCTCTGACCCAGTCGTCTAGCCGTCACAGTCTGGCACTTGTCAAAGTCACTCAAATCTTCACGCTTGCCCATTTTTTTCTGCTTCCAACACGTCAACTTCAGGAAAAAAGGTTCACTTGCTGCCTAATAAATCCCACCCACTTCCAGCCACCATTGTAACGAGATATTGAAGATATTCAATAGTTCACTATAGTTCACTAAAGCTACTGTGAGAAATGTATCCTAAGTAATTGGTTTCTAATTAATCATAGACAAGACTGAATTCTTAGATCCAATCATACCACAGAAAAGTGGATTTCTTAACACCACACAGAGGCTTGCTAACACTTTTACATTTTCTTTGGCTGTTTTGTAATTTACTTCACAAAAAAAAAAACGCAGATCATCTCGCACTCATCTCAGCAAAAACGTTTTTTTCCCCCTTGCTATTTTTTTTTCTTATGTCATGTCTCATATTGTTTTCCTTCCCGTACAGGGGTCAGTAATACAGTAAAAGAAAAACGGAGGATTATGTAACAAAAAAATGTCAAAGTGTAAATGCCAACCAGCACCGAATAAAACGTTTATTACAACATTTAAAATATACATCACATCATAACAACAGATTGTGCATAGCTTCCTTAGTGTTCACTTCACAGAACAAGGCCAGAACAAGGAGTCTAAAATATCTAATATCCAATATCTAATGTCTAAAAAAATACTTTTTGTTAAACAAAATGCATCTCTTGTCCTATACAGACAAGTTGTTAAAAAATGACAGCTTGAACTTGAAATTTCTCCCTTCGCTTTGTGTGTTTTTTTTTTTTTTGTTTTTTTTTACATATAAAAGAAAATCACTTTAAAATAATTGACACTTCTTTTACATTTGTGAATTTTGCATAGATAGTTTTAAAAATAATTTTCATTTCCGGTAAAATTGTGATAAAAACAGAGACAGAATGGCGTTAAGGACCTGAGTGAGTGACTTTGGGTTGTTTAAAGTTAGTGTTTTTTTTTCCAAGCATGTAGTAAAAAGGCACTTTTAGTATTTGTGTTTATATTACTTCATTTACAAAGAAAAGCCGACATTAAAATTATAGTGTGTGTGTGACGGTGTGGGAAAACTCGTCCAATGCCACCAATTACATCTGAAACAGCAGAAGAAAAAAAAGTGTTTTGATTTAAAATTTGAGTTTTCTAAGATGTGACTTACTTCACCAACAACGAATTATAAATACACAAAATCTGATCAAAAAATTTACTAAAATGTTTTGATCAAAACTGCATTCAAGTTGTAACTTATATTTTTCATTGTGCTGAAACTATCCTCCTGCTAAAATATTATGATGTTACATAAGGATCCATTTAACAAAAAACGCAGGATGTGACTCATAATTAAGAAAAAAATCCTTCTCCGGAACGATGGCGAGTCTCCTCATGTCCAAGTGACATCAAATCAAGACCAACATCAACAGGACCAACATTAAACATTAGTAGCACTTCTCATATTTTAATGTTATACTGTATTAACGAGGGGCGTTCAAGTCAAACCGGGACTTGTGGTAAATGAAGCCGTGAAACATTTACAGAAGACTTCAAGTAGAGTGCGGTGATGAGTGTTTTACAGAAGGCCGTACTGTACGTCTGAGGATGACGATCCCGACCAAGGTGGCTTGGAGCCCACTGCATTCGATCCTGTGAACATTCAGCGAGTGGATCGCCTCATCCTTCTATGGAAAAATCGATGGATAACTTGTCGCCAACTTTCAGAAGACACACATCTGTCTTTGGGAACTGTTCACGCAATCACTCACCAACTCCACCTGCTTGTTACAAGAACTCGACTGAGAGTTAATGCCACATCCACTGTACAGTCCTGACCTCGCTCCAAGCCATTTCCACATGTTAAAGGAGTTCCTGGGAGGCCAGTGTTGCAGACGTGATGCAGGCAGTGTGATCATGGCTGTGGTGTACTGAGAAAACTTTCTAACTTGATGGTGTCCAAGCACTAGTGAAACACTGGGATAAGTGCATTAGTGTAACAGGGGATTATATAGAGAAATAAAGGGAGTCTTAACTCTCAGAACTGTGTCCTGTTATTCTGCACAAAATCAAAAGTCCTGGTTTGACTTGAACGCACCCCGTACTAGCTTAACATTTTTTTTAAATTCCATAACATTATAAAGTTCCCTCTTTCAAGGAGGAAAATATAAACCACTCAACACAGGCTAGCTTACTGCTAACAAAAGAGTCGTCCATGTTTTTCTTCATACTGCAAATAAACAAAGATTACCTGACTTCCAAACTCTGAATTCCCACCTCAGAGATAAAAAGAACGCAGAATCAGTCTGATTTCATCATATTAATATAACGAATAAGAAATTTCCACGTGATAAAGTATTCGCAGGCCCCCACACACTTCGTGTCTAGAAAGCATAATGTGCGTAGACTGTATTTATAAACAATCATTATTTTATCTTTGGTTGTCAAGGCTACTGTATGCGTATGTAGTGTTAAACTTTAGCCACTTTAACTGCAATTTATTAAAAATCTTCCTGAATTTTCCGGAGTTGGTAAAGTGCACTAATCCATTTAGCTTTTAGAGATAACTAGAGTTTTAAAAAGGCACTTCGAAGATAATATCTAGTACTGTATATGTACTGTATAAAATATTACATATAGAAATTCCCATTAGCAGCAAATCGATGATGTAGTGCAGCGTGTAGTGTGACTTGTGACTTTTAAATCCAATATAGCAAACTATGTAAAAAGTGTCAGGATTAAAAATTAACAAAAAGATATAATAAAGTAATATCAATAAAAATAGTAATTAAAAAAAACACAGCCTTAACGCAGAAGTGTGAAAACCTCACACCTTATCTATTAGTGCTGTTTTTAAAACCATACGGAACCCAAAACATTCGCATGCGTCAGGATAAAATGGTTAAACGTGTAACAGAATAAAGACGAAAGACTGAGAGAAATTCCCCCCGGCGTGTCTACGGGCAGTCGCTTCCATCATAGATGACCGGCTTCTCTGTGGTCAGGTGGTAGTTGACTTTCTTCGAGATGAACCTTGAGATACGATGACAAACAAGACACGGTGTCTTCATTAATATGATTGGTAAAGATGAACAGGTTACAGAAAAATTAACCATGATGGCGGTTATCGTTGTTTATATAAAACAGGAAATCGGTGGCAATGAACATATAATTGTTTTTACCATTTATAAATAAATTTCATTTATAACATTAAATGTTATGAAATGCCAAGAAGGCAAGGTAGTTCTTCTTATCACTCATGTTATGGAATAGAAAATACAGTCGACCCCCGAAATTCACAGAGGTTATATTATATTTTATATAGGAATTTAGCTGAATTTATGTTAATATTTATGTTACAAAATAAGTCAACTATATTGTTCTTAATAGTTTAGCGTTAAAATTACATACTGCCACGAAAAAAGTTATTAAAAAGATTACGAGGGATATTTGCGAAATTGTGGGGGTTTCCGCAATCAATTATTAATTAGTTTCTGAGGAAAAATCCGCGAACAACTGAGTCCGCAAAATCTGAACTGTGACTTCGTTGAGGTCCATCCTATTGAGGGATATCGCCGTGGAATCAGTGAAAAACCTCCATAGATGTGATAACCTGGTCAATCAGTACATTAAGGTCGTCAGCTGACTTCATTTTATTGCCACGTTATAACGATGATGAGCCGAGACCTGAGCGACTGAAGCAATATCCTCGCCTCCAGAAATGCGTTTTGTTTACTTTAGCACCCCAGTAAAAAAACAAACAAAAAAAAAACACTTTAGTCAGTCAGTCATCTTCTATACCGCTTTATCCTGTGTTTAGGGTCACGGGGGCCTGAAGCCTATCCCAGGAGACTTAGGGCACAAGGTGGGATCCCATCGCAGGGCACACACACATACATACACTCACACATTCATTAAAACACTTTAGTGTAATACAAATATATTGAAATCCTCGATAGTACATTGCAAATATACTAACAAAAAGTTCGGTTAATATATAAAAAGTATACTAACATCATGCTTTTATCAAATTTTGGAATTAAACTTTAAACATACTTCAAAATAGTTGTATTCTAGTACACTTTCCAAAAATATATTATTGGAAAATATACTTTAAGTTAAAGGTTAGTCTAATTTCCAAAGCACACTTATTTAAACTTTGCTTTTTCACTTTAGCACATAAAAGTATACTTAATACTAGGGCCGGGACTTTAACGCGTTAATTTAGATTAATTAATTACACATAAAATAACGCGTTAAATTTTTTAACGCATTTTAATCGGACTTATTTTTGCACCGCGGAACGTTTCTCACTGGATGAG
>JAQMYI010000015.1:23541168-23552516 GCA_030014275.1 Clariallabes melas
CACACACACACACACACACACACACTCTTATCTGTCGGGATTAATTTTTTACTTTTTTGAAAGGTAAAGAGCAGGTTAATTTGTTTTATTTTTACTTTATATTTTGTATTAATTATTTTTATGTACTGTATTTATTTTTTTGGGCTGTAGAACGAATAATTTAAGTTTCCATTATTTCTTACATTTGGTTTACGAGTGTTTTGGAATACGAGCCCACTACCGGAATGAATTATGCTCGTAATCCGAGGTTCCACTGTACTTTTTAATCCTTTTATATTTTACATTCAATGTCCCAAGACAGTTTAGTTCCTTTTAACACTTTTAACAGGTGCCCTTTGATGGAACTAAGATTTAAAAATATTGTTGATTATTTTTGTGTTTATTTGAAACCGGAATGCGCAAAAGACTATAAAATGTCCCAAACACTTAAATGAAAAACTTACTGACTGTTACACTGGAGTCTGATATTTTTGCGGTGTCTGAACAAATAAATAATAATAAAAAGCATGCACTATTTTTTCAACATATTTTACTTCCTTATTGCTTAACAAGAGCATCAGGTGGGTCAACTTGGCTGAGGTTAAGGGAGGGAGCAAGCGAACGCCGCATAAAAACACAACACACTTTTGTTCAGTCCAATGTGGTAGATTTCTTTTTCTCCATGTAGCGCCTTTAAATTTTACTTTATTTTATTAATTAATATTTTGGTCGGCTTTTAGAATAAGAGTTGCTTTTCACACTACAAAGAGGGCTATTTTGTATTTATTTGGGGGGGGGGGGGGTTTGTTTGTTCTTGGGTCATTTATTGGACTTCCAAGGAAAAAAAAACCCAAACTGGAGCAAAATGGGTAATTAAAGCTATTTTAATAGATAAATCTAATAATTTCATATTTCATATACTGTATATGGTCAGCTGTAACTGATCATGCATTGTGTCAGGTCGTGGACAATGTAAAGATAATAGAACAATAAGTTTTTTTATGCTTGTGAAGCCTATTGTAACAGGTTTATCCTTTAAGAAAGCAAAACATACAGTAGATAATATGTTTAAAATGTCTCCAATTCCATGATGTTTTTGCTTTACAGAAAACAATACTGAATACGACTATGATAACGAGGATGACATCGAGGTCGGATTGTGTCACAAGAATGAAGTGGCCAAGATCGGATCCATCGTTATCCCGTTATTCTTCGGCATCGTGGTTATCCTCAGTCTCTATGGTAACATCTTCACGATCGTAGTCGTCTTCTATCTCGGCTGGGCTCCTTACAACCTGGTGATTTTTTTACAAACCTTCACCCATCTCGAGGTCGAGTTTTTCACAGAGTGCGAATTCACGAAGCATCTGGACTACGCCGAATACGTCTGTAAGCTGTTGGCGTTTTCACACTGCTGCCTTAATCCCGTGTTTTATGTTTTCGTCGGCGTGAAATTCAGGAATTATCTAAAGGAGATCCTGCAGAAAATTTTTCAAAGGCCACCCATCACGGGTGCGCCCCAAACACGAACCGCTCAAGCACAGTCAATGGGCTCCTTGTACTGATACTGTAACAACCATGGAAGCAGTTATCGAACTGTCCGATTCAGTATAAACAAGTCTGTGACTTTGTTTGACGAACTGCTTGAAATGTAGAACTGCAGAGCTTATTGTGTCACGGTACTGAAAACTGTTTATAGTATTTATATGTTGAAGTGCAACGTCCTTTAGGGATGCTGTATGTAGTGCTTTACCTGAGCTGTTTTGTGAAAGTGATTGGAATATGTAAAAAAAAAAAAAAAAAAAAGCTACATAGATTCGCTGTTCACTAGGAACAACTGTAGTTTCAGTTAATAGTCACAACAAATATCCTCAAAAAAAAAAAAAAAAAAAGGGAAAAAATATTCTCAGGGATTTCGACCATGGCAGTGTCGATGGTGCTGGACAAGCAGGTCCGAATATTGAACTTGTATGGATTTTTTTTTTTTTTAATGCCAAACAAACTATATTTCATACAGAGTTACACAGATTGACAGATAAGAGCGGCTAGTTCGGATTTGGGCTGACACTGTAACGTTTGAGGTTTTTTGAGAAACCGCACTTTACGGAACAATTTAACAGAAAAAGCAATCTCATCAAATCTCATTCAGGATGCGTCACAACAGCAGGGTTCGAGTCCTAGATGATGGACATAGAAAATGTGTCAGCTGGTCTTTTTAAATTTTTTGTACAGGTGGTTTCTAATAAAAGTATAAAAAGTACAATATTGTATACTACTTTTCTATTAAAGATGATGATTGGACACTGTGGCGAAGAACAGTGGAAGAAGGAAGTTCGTCAGTAGATTAATAAATATAATAGTTTATGTTAAAATAAATACCACAGTACAATGACAGTAATATTGACATTGGGTTACTTCCTGAATGTTCACATCACTGTTGATGCCAGGAACGTTCGTGACGCAATTTAGAATATAACCTGAAAAAAATATGTTCCTATTGTGTCTGCTGGTGTATTTTCCTGAACATTAAACTCCAACACATTTACGGTAAAAGACCCTCACACATGCGTGTATACTGTGTGAGAAAAAACATTCATGGTTTTGTCTTTTCTCATGCAAATGATTTTAAAAACCACATAAAAAGGTAAGCAGGATGTGTGAGGTTCAACATTTTCGTAGGTAAACAGACATACCATAAATCGACTTTCATTATTAGTGTTTGTTCAGATTTTTTTTATTTTTTTGTTTTTTATATTTAGGGTAAAATCAAGACTGAAGGCTGTTATTAAGAAAAGTAAATGATTTCTTGCCTCAAAAGCTACCTGATAAACAAGCAACTTTTAAAGCTTAACCGTTACAGATTCTTTTATGGCTTTATATATGTACAGTGCAAAAGTCTTAAGCACCATATTATCTTTATATGAATTGTTTTATAGATGGTTATCATGTCTGCATTATAAAAAATATACAGGTATATAATAAATAAATAACATTACAGAAGAATAGTTGCATGCCTTGTAAGAAAGCAAAATATTACATGATAGACCAGTTTCAGATCGTAAAAATTTAATAAAATTTAATAATAATAATAATAATAATAATAATAATAATAATAATGAGTTGTGTGTAACAATGTTACTCATATTCTCCAGCACACTCAGTAAAACCAACCAGCTGTTTTACTTACAGTACTGTGAAAAACCTGTGGCAGATAAAAAAATAAATAAATAAACATTGCACAAGCAAAAATGTCTTTATTTCTACATTTCTAAATAAAAGAAACTTCTATAAAGAGAACTAAAGATGAATAAAATAAACACAGTCGATATTTGGTGTGAAAACTCTTTGCTTGAAAATGATCTGTAGTGTTAGATACAGATGTGTGCAGTTTCATAAGTAAAATAGCTGTTAGGTTTTACTGAGCATGCTGGAGAAAGTGACCACTTCTTCTGTTAACTTTATCACACTCGCTACTTTCTATTTTCATGCAAAACCAAAGAGCCTAAATTATATATATATATTTTTTTTACCTGAAAACTGGACTGTCATGTAATAGGTTGCTTTCTTTACAGGTATGCAGATATTTTTCTGTAATGCTATTTATTTATAATTCTTTTAAGTTATGTTTGGAAATAGCGATTGATTTTGTACAATGCGGACATGATGAACATACTGTATATAACAACATTTGTACTGAAGATAATCATATTGTTTAAAACCTTTGTACAGTAATTTACATTTGAGGAAGTTATGTCTTGTTCTGAAAAACTAAAAAAAACTACAGCTAAAGTTTTTCGTACGTTGTTCAGCTCTACTGTTGTTTTTATTTCAAGTACTACAGAATGAAAAAAAAAAGAAAAAGAAAAAAAAAAAGAACTTTTTAGTTTCCACTAAACTCCTACTCTATAATATGATAACACATAGAAAAAAAAAAGAGTTGTGCTTGTATGGCCTGTGCAACTTCATGCAGTCATCACTGATACTGAAACCATTTTTACGATTCAAGTACAAATACAAAATCTTCAGTATAAACTCAGTCACAAAATATACTTCTTTATACACTGATTAAAATCTAAAATAATTATATACATATAATAAAATTAACCTCTAAGCAGACAGTTCAGGTCATTTAAAAAAAAAAAAAAAGTCATAATAAAAAATTCATCCATTTATGGGTACTTGCAGTGTTGTGAAAGCTAGCGTGTCCGTACCAGCGAGGCGATATAAACCCACACAGACAGTACGTTACTGGGGTAAGGATGGACGTACACGGCCAGCGCAAACTCCACGTTAGAAGCCTCGGCTCTGTGTACGCCTGTGCTGTGCACGGCCTCGACGATCGGCCGGATCTCAGAGAACGGAAGGTGCAGAGGAAACCCGGAGATCTGACATGAGCAAAAAGGATTACAGGATTTAAAATAAATCACTTCAGGACATCAGAAAGGCTCGGCTCTCAGATACTCACCCTGTAGTCTCCCAGCAGGCTTTGCAGCTCGATGCGATGCTCCTCGGAGACCTCACGGCCTCCGCTGCGTTCCAGGTTTGGCAGGAAGTGGCGTAAGGTCGAGGTGCAGTAGCGGTTCCAGCGAGTCGGGTGTCTCGGGCGCCATTCCATGATCTTCTCCCTCAGCACCTTTTCAATCCTGTTGAACAGAACAGTTTTGGTCAACTGAACTGAATTTTTTTTTTTTGGCCAAAAAGTTGACGTTTCATTAATAATAATAAAAGAGATAAACTGTGAGAGGCACTGTTTTGCTTTTGATAAAATATGAAAGAAAAATAAGACTTTGGGAATTCTTTGGTGTGTAGTCAAAGTAATACAAATAACACCAAGGCAGATTTTGTTAAATAAAAAAAATACAAATAAAAAGAGAGAGACATAAACCCAAATTAAGTTTTAAATCTCAAGTGGCACAGTTCCATGCCAGAAGATCAATAAAAAAAAATTAAAAATAAATAAATGCTCCTTATACAGAAGTCCTGCCTGTGTGTGTTTATTTTTTTTATTTATTTTTAATTTTCATGTCACATAGAAGCAAGGCTACCATTTCTTTTAAAATGTGTAAATTGTACCGCTCCCAGAAAATAGGAATGACATCACAAAAAATGTAAGACTTACAAAAATGCTTATATTCATATTTTTTTATTACAAAAAGAACTAAAAACAAAAACATACTTGTTTACCTATGTGACTTTTTTCTTGTTTATGTACTGTACTACTTCATTAAAATAAAGTGAAATGAATTTCATCACATGGAACATAGATCGTGTTTGGAAAAAAAAAAAAAAAAAAAAAAAATATAAGATACTCGATATCGCAAAATCCTAAAACCTGTTTAAATTCATTAAAACATAGTAAAGCAAAAAATGTAAATAAAAAGCCTAAAATGCTCCGGGTTTTAAAGGTAATAGGTAGGTAATCATGTATGCCAAAAAGTTAGCATTTTTTGCACTTCGTGTAGCTACTTAAAGGTAGCTGTTTTGTGGGCGTGGCTTTTGAGCAACACTTACAGATGGACCTAATATTTGTTTTAAGGTCAAAATGGCTGATTATAACTTAAACAGGATCATTATTGGTTACATTTGAGGTTTTTTATTTGGGATAAAAGATAAAAGAAATGTTTTTATTTCAACATGACATAATTCCAGTGACTGAGAGACAAAGAGAGAGAGACAGAGAGAGAGAGCGCCTGTATAAGAGATACATACCTGTCCTGTAACTCTGCTGCAGCTGCCTTGTCTGTCCGCCTGTACACCAGTTCCTCAGGCTTCACACACACACACTTCAGTCATTAATTGTAATTAATCTGTAGTAGTTCTGGCTGTTATTTCAATCACAGGTTTAGAATAATGCACTTTTTATATTATATACATTACAAACATTATCGTTTCTATAGTAACGACTTATACTTGCACATTTACCTAGCAGACGCTTTTCATATTTGTGCAACTGTTGATATGGTCATATTTTATACTGACTTATTTATTTCTTTATTTGCTTGGTGAAGTTTATGGTTTTTGCTCCACACACTTGCCTGTACGCTGGAGAGCCCGGGGTTGGGGAACGCTCTGGAGAAGAACGGTTTCCAGCACTTGGGTTTGGTGATGTCGAACCCCATCCTCATGGGAGTGGCGTAGGTCTGGATATTAAACCACACCTGCAGGAGAGAAAGGATCAAAACCCTGAAGGATTACAGGAGCTGGACTTCAACAACACCTGTGTGGATCTACATTTCATGTAAGTGAATTGATTAGCTTTCTAGATTAATGAGTCTTCTAAATGCATGTGTGTGTGTGGGTGTGTGTGTACACTTACATTATCAGCGTTGACCAGGCAGCCAACAGTCTGTAGAGGGCAGAAGGTGTCATATTGTCCGTAGTACTGACCCGTACTGGGGTTCCAGATCACATAGCGGTTCTGTTCTTGGGTGAGAACGTACGCCGTGGGACCCTGCAACGAGCAACATGCAGACATTAAACTAGTAAGTAGGTAACGTGACTCAAAGGACGGGTTAGCAGAATAAAACAGGTAGTTTCCGACTAATGAACGAGTTTTGTTCCGGGAGCATGTTCGTAAGTCAGATTTGTTCTTAAGTCCGACAAATTGAGTCTTATATGTCTTTGACACGATTATACAATGTAAAGTGGATACCAATCCACTTGACTAAATCTCTGTCCCCTTTCCCTACACTGCCATCATGTGGCCAAAAACCATAACCATAATAAGTAAATGAATCTCACACATGTCAAATGTAACAGTGTTGTCTTGCGCCTTTAAAGCGTGAGGGGAATCCTGTTTTGTCTCAGAGCTGTTTTCCACCGTATTGGCCTGTTTTGTTGAGGATTTTCCAAAATTATGATTATTCACCACCAGGACAACTTTACCAGACAGACATTTTCTATCATCGCATCTACTAATTTTCATAAAACAGCGGTCCTTTCGTATCTGCGGAAATTCGTAACTCGAATGTTCGCAAGTTGTGGACCTGTATTCTTCATGTGAAGTCAAGCGTCTCACCTCAGGGATGGCGGTCCCTATGATGAGCCACGCCTTTTTACCCATGGACAGGAAGTAATTGCAGAGCAGGACGGCGTGCTCCTCTTCGTCTCCTGCTAACAGCATCAGGAATTGCTAAAAACACGACATCAAGGATTTTAGGCAAAGCAGTGATCACCTTCACAAAGATGAGGACTTTGTGAAACTTACATCGCAGGTGCTCCATAAATCACAGACGCCCGAGAAAGACACGCTGTCTGGGAGAAAGGGGACGAGAGACACGAATCGAGTGACCAGCTCCTGGAAGAAAGAACAAAGAGGAAAGATCTTTAGGAAGATTATAAAGAACAGACAACCAATCAGAACCAAGGACACAACCGCACTGTGTTATACTGCAATTATTCATCGTGTTAGACAAGCGCACCGCGGCCTCCTGGGGGTTGTTGGGAAAAGCGTCCAGCAGCTCCTGCGGAGGGCCGAGGGGTCGGATGAAGCGCGTGATGAAGACGGTTTTGCCGTTCATATCCACCACGGTGGTGAGACAGGGACGGTCCGGGAAACTCTTCGCCGCGTCCTTCTCGAAGCTTTCGCACGCCAAGAGCAAATGCTCGCCTTCCTGAGAGTCAAACTTCACCAAGCCAGGGACAAGAGGTGGAGGAGACATAAACGTACAGACACAATAACAAATTGTATAACTATAAACATCCTTATAAATATGGCTATTAGATAAGAGTTGCTGGATGAGCTGAATGTGCAATAAACTCAATCAATCTCTATACTGCTGGAACCTACTGTATACACGGGGACTCCAATCCAGGGATAGGTTCAGGGCACACAAACACACACACACACACACTCAATCACACACTACGGGCAAAGTGGAAACAGCAGTTAACCTAATCTGCATGTCTCTGGACTGTGGGAGAAAACCAGAGTACCAGGAGGAAACCCACCAAGTATGGGGAGAACATGCAAACTCCATGCACACAGACCCGAGGCGGGACTCGAACCCTCGTCTCTGGAGGTGCGATGTGACAGTGCAAACCACCACGCCTCATCTCATCTCAGTCTCAATACATTTGTGCCAAATTGTAAATACAAAACACTGGATTTGACATAAAATGCCATTTTTTCCCCACTAACTAGGTTTTTTTGGATAATTTAAAAAACTTGGGTTCCTGATTCTGCAGTGCTTTAAGAGATGATGGCCAAATTAAAATATCCAGAAAGAGTGTTTCTCTAAAACAGCTGGATTGACAAACTAGGAATATGTGCTCGACAATAGGACAAAAAACAAAAAACAAAACACATGCTGTACTAAGACGTACAGGTTACCTTTACCTTCTTCATCTATCAAATGAAAGCAGCAAAATAAAGACATGCAGAGAGAGAAAGAGAGACATAATGAATCTTTCCTTAAAGGGAAATAAAGCATAACAGGGAAGAACAAAAATAACTAAAGAGGAAGAAGAAAGGAAAAAATAAAAAGATGAACCTTTTCTCTGACGGTGTCTCCAGGCACCAGCTGTGGTTCGATGGTGATGAAGAGGGTGAGATAGGTGCCTTCACTTAGACTCCGAACCGTGTCGTAGCCGCCCTCGCCGCCCAGGCTCCGCTCTTGACTGTAGCCTAGCAACACTGGGGGCGTGGCCACCTTAAACGTCCCGTCGATCTACCGATAGAACATACGGCAGGAATTATTAGTTGTTTTTCGGGTTTAGTCTGAATAAGTTTATCTTGGTTTGGACTGCATGTTTCATTAAAGCGTTTATTTGATAGCAGTCGCATTTTTTGGGCCCAAGCACTATAGGGTGCGCAGGACCCTCTTGTTTAACTAAAGATTTTTTTCCACCCTTTTGCGATTTCTGGGGGTCTTAACATGCTCAAAAACTCATGAAAATTGGCAGACAGGTTGGAATCGCCTGAGAGTCATGTGGCCCGGGGGCCCTCAGGGGCCTCCACACGAGATTTTGCTGGATAGCTCATACACACGTTCACGTAGGCACACGAAACACATTTAGGCACGGTACACATTTAGACTCATTGAGCTGAACAACTTTCGCACTGCATGTCCTGGGCTCAACTCAACAGGAGGCCGGTTATTTTGGGTTGTTTGCAAACCGCACCCGATGGATTTTGATATACTCCTCCTAGGGAATTTACACGATCGCCACCAAACCGGGCCGATGTGATCTAAAGACATTGAGGACGCAAAATTGCGGGGGGATTTTTGATATCTCAAACAGGTCAGCCGGGACGATGCCTTAAACATATGCTGAAAAGTGATTAATATCTTTCTGTGTGGCCTTATATTGAGTGACATTATATTCAGTGACGCATTCAGTGACATCACATTGAGGAACATCATAGTGTGAGGCTTTTTTTCCAGCATCTGCGGCCTATTGTACACACGCACACATCACAAATGTTAACACGCGCCAACGCACTCAACAAATATTTAGAGCCCAAGCTGACATTAGCCCTATTACGTCATATCGTGTGAGTGTAAGTAATCTACTTAAGTAAGTAAATATATTACAACATTGCAATTGGCTGCTTTTAATGTTGGTAATGTGAGTCAATGACAAAACCTATTTAGTTATATAATTCTTAGCCTTCTACAGCGTTAAAGCAGAACCAAAACCAATGACATGAATGAAGAAAATGAGGAATGTTCTTAGACTGATCAGACCGTGTAACAGACAATGACACCAGTTTAATCAATCACATGACTTCTCCAGCGAACACTGTGATTCAGCTTCGATCACATGACCAGGACATACTCGTGACTGCAGGTAGATTGTGCTGAATGGAATCTTGATGGAGCCCAGCCAGTGTCTCTCAATACGTGTATAGACACTGCTTCCTCTTTCTCGGTCATCCTGAAAGAGACAGCACACACACCCACCCACACACACACACACACATAATACGTGTCTCTTAAAAAGAAGTAAAACAGAAGTCTAAAAAAAGGCAGCTTGGGAAAAAAAACCCACTGATGAATCCGCTATAAGCTCGGTGTATCTCTCACCTCGACCACCTCATACAGAACCTCGTCGAAGACGCTGATGAAGACCTCGTCGCGGACAGCCTGCAGGTTGGACGTGCTGTAGTCTCCGTTTGGGGCGCTGATAAAACAAACGAACAGAAATAAAATAAAATTAATTGTACGCATAGTCATAGTAAGCAACACGAATAGTGAAAGTTTAGGCGCAGACCTGAACGGAAGCACCAGCTCTTCGTTCCAGCAGGGGTTCGGACCCTCTGCTGTAGACGTCCGCAGTACTGTACGCTGAAACGAGACCTCAACGTAGGGCCGGATCTGAGCCTTAACACACACAGACATTCAGTGCACACAAACAATTATAAAATGTCTAAACTATTTATAAGTAATATACCCATGACACTAATACATACATATATATAATACACTATAAACAAATCCTTGTCATGTGATCATGCGTTCAGAAGGCAGTAAACACACAGTGTGAGTATTACTGTATCTGTGACACGTTTTATTGAGAATTAAGGATTGATCTAATGTGTTAAGGACGATGCTTATAATGCGTCACGGTTACAATCCATAACGCTCAATTAAACAATGTAACAGATGAACCTGATCATATACTTGCAGTTGGAAAGAATAAAACTTATAGTATTTAAAGTAAGCTGGATAAAAGAGCATGCAGTTAGGCGTGCTGATTGTGCGCGGTGAACTGTACCTGGCCGAGGGGCCACTCGCCGCCCTGGAGTGCGGTCTGAGAGGACTGAGCCGACGCAAACGGCTCAGCGTGGGACCGAGCGCTCTTAGACGCCGCTGCGGGTTTGCTATAAATAACAGAAATCGTTATCAAACTGATTTCATAACACCGGATTACAGCTAGTAAAATGCAATGCGCCGCGTGTACCTGGTGTGAGGTTTCCTGACGGGGACGTCGTAGCCTCGGATGACGTTCAGGAGTAGTTTGATGTCTCCGTCCGAAAGGTTCTGAGCCGTCACTTTCTTCCTCTCTTTTCTTCTAGGCTTCAGAGGACGCTTGGGCTCGGCCAACTTGAACAGGTTCAGGCCTAAAATCCTGATGAGAAGAGTCAGAGTCAGGTGTGATTGCTTCTGATTCACCACTCGGGCATTTTCATCTCAGAGGTACGGACCGATCGAGATGATGTAATCGGTGTTAAAATGGTAATTCAAAGAAAAAGAAAAAAAAGAAACTGAATTTCTCAACAAGGGCTGAAGCTCAGCATGATAATACTTTATTTACAATAATAATAAAAAAAATTATATATATTAAATACAATAAGTATTTGATCACCCTGTGATTTTGCAAGTTCTCTTACTTAGAAATCATGGAGGGGTCTACAATTTTCAGCA
>JAQMYI010000015.1:23653825-23665064 GCA_030014275.1 Clariallabes melas
CTGAGTGATGATGGTAGAATAATTATAAAGGTCTTGACTAAAACAACATGCATGAGGAATCACAAAGAAGTTTTCATCTTCTGCGATGGAAAAGTACTCGAACTAGTTACTTTAATCAGAAATTACTTTTTAAAGACAGTAATTTTGTAATGTAATTAGTTACTCTAAAAAGTAACGTCAGTCTGACTGATGTGACACTCTCCGTATCGCTCCAAAGCAAATTACACGGTTAAACCTTTGGATTGAGTGCCCACATCTGTTAGCGTCACATCTGTGTGTTCACATGTGCATGTGAAAATGAATAGGACTCTCACTAACACACACACACACACACACACACACACACACACACACACACACACACACACACACACACAGTGCGCAATACTAATTATACTTGGTTACGCTACAGCAGTTTGAGGGAAATTAGGAAGGACGAGGGAACGAACGAGTGATCGAGGGGGAGGGGTGAAGCGCGTGAGTGTGTGTGAGAGAGTGTCGGTGAGGTGTTAACGAGATGAGGACTTCTGAAGGAGCAGAAGCAAGGGGAGGTCAGAGGTCAGTGGAGATAATCAACCTTTCAATCAAAACTATCTGAGTGACAGTGAACAGAAGGATCTCTCTCTCTCTCTCTCTCTCACTCTCTCTCTGTTTGTCTCTCTTGCACACACACATTGTGATAAGCATTTTCATCATCACCATAATTATCACTCCTGTCGAAATCATCATCGTAATCATCAGGGTCTTTGTTGTGGGGCATCATGGCGATGATGGTTGTTGACACCACTGACAAAATAAAACGTCCTTTGACCTCATTAACAAACTCATGTTTTGGTTCCACACATACAGGGCATTTTTTACGTGAAGTTATTATATATAAACCTAGAATGAAAAAACATTGTAGTACATTATTTAGATAGGAGGAAGCATGCACCTATTCTTTCCTTGGGTTGCTCTTTAAACGACCTTAGGGCTTCAGCAGGAGGTCAAAGGTTACCAAGTGTCTTTCAGCCCCATCTCCGTCCTGCCGGTGAGCAGGTGCACAGAAAGGCGTGCATTGTGCGTAACAGGTTTCTTCTGTCGCCCAGAAACACAGATAAACAATAAACCGCAAAACACACGCATCTCTTATCTTGGACCTGCGCCAGGAAAAAGCAGCTGAGACTAGCGGGACGAGGAGGAGGACGAGGATGAGGAGGAGGAGGAGGACGAGGAGGAAGTCTCATTAAATCTATATAATTTATGTCATTCATGACCTTTGTTTAAAAGGGGAAAAAATACACTCATGTCATCTGACATGAAATTAGACTGTATTTAAGTATCGTGAGTTCTTATTCTCTGTGTTCTGTACAAGCAATCGGGGCTTTAAAATGGCAATATGGGAGTCGAACATGAACGGACATGAAACCGAAGACACAATGGATTAAATAATTGAAAATGCCAATGTTAAATATACATTTTAGGGTTAATGGTTTTAGTAAGGATATCTGTTCCTCTTTTTGAGGTGGTGATTATGCTGAAGCAAGAGCAGATATGAAAATAGCAATTCAACATTATTTTTTTAAAATGACAAAACGTCGCAGCAAAACAATTTAAAACCCTTAAAACCCAAGATGCAGCATAGGTCAATTACGATAAAAAGAAAATATGTGTATTTGTGCTATTTCTTTGCCAATGTGACCCTTTTTTTCACAGTCATGTTTGTATAGTTAAAGTTAAAATAAAGTAAAATTCAGTTCATCATATTGCCTAGGATGTGCTGAAAAATAAAAGATTCTGAGCTCTATATATGTTTATTAAAAAATACAACAGCAAAACAAATAATTGCTCAAATGCTCTGAGTTTTAAGGGCTATGTCCATTAACAACGTACAGGGGAAAAAACACAACTTACATTAGGTAAAACCAGTTATCTTTCAAATGTACTGAATGCAGTTATTTAATTAGCCAATCGTGGGGCGGCGGAGTAATGCACATCCAGGTCAAGAGCTTCTGCATGTAACATCAAAATGAGTAAAAAGTCTGATCTCTTTTGGTTTTAACCATGGCGTGGTTGTTGGTGCCAGATGGGCTGGTTTGAGTAATTCAGATTTGGCGGATCTCCTGGGATTTTCATACTCAGTTGTCTCGGATTTACACAGAATGGTGTGGAAAACAAAATTTAAAAGAAAGAAAGAAAGAAATTGATGATGAGAGAGAGATCAGAGGAGAACCTAGGGTTAGCCCTGGACGGCTAAAAATGAAAAAGAAAAGTCTTTAACAGTAAAAGGGACAGACTCTGATGTGGTTCTCCTGCTGCTGCAGTTCATCCACTATAAGAGTTAATGTTTTGTGAATACAGAGATGCTTTTCTGCTCAGCACGGTATTACAGAGCGACCATATGAGTTACTAAACTAATAAACTCAAACCAGACTCCTCTGGCATGGGTAGCTCAGGGGTTAAGATGTTGTCATTAGGAAGGTCGTGGGTTCAAAGCCTCAAGAAAGCATGCTGTTGGAGTCTTGAGCGAGGTCCTCAACTGGTATAATGAGATAAATATAGACGGATAAGGCTGCATGCTGTAAATGTAATGCATAAAAGTTTTGAATATTAAATTGAAAGTAAGTCTATATACACATTTTCAGTTCTCCAAATGTAATTTTTGTTATTTGTTACAGGATCAGATTGAATAAATCTTTTCCCCTTCCAATATCCTGTACAACATTGTTTGCTGATATCAGCCTGATACCAATCCTGGATGTGGTATCAGTGCCATCTTTAATTATATATTTTTTTATTGATCATCTTCCTTGACACAACAGGACACAACATAACTGAACAATGACGTACCGACTGCCACCGTTAGCACAAAATGTGTTGCTATGCAAGTAAACACAACTTAATAAAATTTTAATAATAATTCTATTGCATTACTGTTAAAGGGTTACCGCCCCTCGTACTGGTATCTTTAAGCTGATTCAACACTTTTTTTTTGTTTGTTTTGCTTCAGCCACACCCCGATTCACAATCTCACTAGTTAACTCATGCAAGACAAGTCCAGGCTTGTTCGATGAATGAAACCGAAACTCTTGTGCCATTTTCTTCTCATTGCAAACCACTACATCTGATCCTAATGTAAAGTACCTGTTTTACTGTGTGGTTCAATTAGAATAAATTTATATATTTCAAATCTGCCATCGCTCTTATTGTTCAGATATGAGATGCAGTGTGTGGTCAGAATTGTGTTCCCCAGTGTTTCCTAGTCATTTTAATATAATACAGATTTTAATTCTATTTATTTAGTAGTCCATAAAACTCAGAGCATTTTATATATTATTTGTTTTGCAGTTTTTATGTATTATTATTATTTTTTTAAATAAACATGTATAGGGCTCAGGATTGTGCAGTACAGAGTGACATTTACTTTTTCAGCACAACCTTTGCAATATGATGAACTGATTTTTAGTTAATTTTAACCATGACTGAGCTAAAAAAAAAAAAAAAAAAAGGGTCACATAGGCAAAGAAATAGCACAGATACACATGATCACATGCTTTTCTGGTTGTTTTCGGTTGTTTTTATGACAAATTTTTTTTCATTTTGAGAGTTTTACATTTTTTGCAACGTCATTCCGTTTATAAAAGTAATGATAACTTTGGTTCAACCTGACATATCCCAAAAATGCAGCTTGATGTCTGAGGCCTCTTTATAAACTTTATAAACTTTTTTTTTTTGTCTGTGATGTCAGTAAAAAGTTTGCCAAGCCAAGGATAATAAGTACAACTGAAGCTTAAAGCTAAAAACATTAATCACTGGATTACTGATAAAGAGGGTTAAAGGTTAAGCTCTGCCAAGCTGCCACTAAAGTCTAGTCCATGTGACTATGTCTATTGTGTCTATGTCTATGTCTATTGATATTCACACATTCTTTAAAAAAAAATCTTTATGGACATGAAAATACAAAAACACTCTTTCAAACCAGCAGGTGGCGATATAACCCTGTCACATGTGAAAATCTGACACCTGAAAAAAGTTCTACCAAAGACAACATACGACATCACGCGATACAGTGCACGTCAACACTGAACACTAAATATCTTCACTTTGGATTTTTTTCCCCAAAAAAATGTGAACAGGGCATTGGTGATTCAGTGGTAGGTTTCTCACCTGCCATGCGGAATGGGTTCAATTCCCACCCAATGCCCAAACCCCAGCCTCTGGATGCCGTGCCGGTCCCAAGCCCGAATAAAACTGGAAGAGTTGCATAAAACCTGTTCAAAGCTTTGTGAGGGTCGGGTGGTCCGCTGCGACGACCCCCCTAATGGAAGCAGCCGAAAGACTAACAACAAGTATATGTGGACAAGGCCTAGGCCCCTGAGCAAGGTCTCAGTCACTGTGGTGTAGTAACAGGGACTTTAGCTTTAAAGTTAGTAACAGGGACTCTGCTTCATCTCACCACCCTGTCAGTGATTATTTTCTTACCATAACACAAACCTAAGTGCTTTATTACTCAATTAAATGTCCGTGAAAATGAAAAATAAATAAATAAATTCTACAATACCAATGTGTACAGCCTACTGATACAGTGCTCCATGAATAAATAAATGTGAGATTCAGCAGGTGAAGTTTGTGAATTTGGTTTAAAGTCGAACCCGAGATGTGAGACAAGCATCAGCTGTTACTGTCTTACTAAAGGCAGAGGAAAAAAGGGCCTCTCTCTGAATAATGCAGCGAGAAACCCAAACCTCTGAGTGTAAATTATGTATGGCTGCCTTCCTACACACACACACACACACACACACACACACACACACATGGTATATATAGACAATACAACATAAAGCCATCAATTTTCTTTACATTTAAATATTTCAGTTTAGGTCTTGCTGAGCAATAAATATTGGCACCCTTCTGGAGCTTCTGGAGATCAGGCAAAACACTACGATAGGTTTAAAACAAACACACATTCCACATGCAGTCAAGTTAAAGTTCACTTTTCCCAGTTTTTCAACTGATGAAATCTTTCCTCTTTATTAGAAATAAAAAAAAACTTTTTCTCCATTGTTGCCTTTGAAACAGTATTTTGTATTATGTAACAATAAATAACAATATTTTTGTATTTTGTCACAACCATTTGTCATTTTCATAGAGAGAGTTACAGAGAGTGAGCATTTTAATCCAGCAATATTTGTTAAAATATCATTTCAAAGATGAAGCAACTGATCCAAGTTTGTCAGGCTGAGGAGTTTTAGTGTGATTCTTAATGTTTTGTCTCCCCCCAGTGTTGAGTAATGGTACTGTCTTTCTCTCCCTCATATTTTCACATCATATTATATACAGTACACTGTCAGGGGGGGAAAAAAAACTACATTATATATTTGAGATTTTAAATGACTGGACATGTGTTAAAATCCATATATCCTAAAATCCATCATTAAAACCTAAAAGGCTCGCGCTGAACCATCTCCAACTTTGAGGTAGAAATGTGATCTGAAAAAAAGGATCAGCGATCACTTAAACACTTGATGAAATTGCATCATAAAAATGGGTGATATAAATCAGAGCTTGGTTTAATAGTGAAAGTAAGAGCATTTACACACACGTACACACACAATTAGATAAGAAGTGGAAAACCATTTGTTAGTGCGACTAATCAGACAAAAGGCATCAGTTTGCAGTTTTTCAGGGAGCATAAAGATTGGACATTGGAGCGATGGGAAAAGGTCATGTGACCTGATGAGACCAGATTGAAGAGTAAGAAGGGAAGCGTTGTTACGATCTGTAGTTTCTTCAGTTGCTCAGGTCTCGGCTCAGCAACGTTATGTGGCAATAAAATAAAGTCAGCTGACGACCTGAACGTACTGAATGACCAGATTATCACATCTATGGAGTTTTTCCTCCCTGATGGAACGCGAGTGGCTCTGGGAGCATGAAGAACCATTTTCACACATGAACTGGACATCACATTGTATAATGAATTATTTTCACAATCAAAAAACAAACAAACAAAAAAACAACAAAAAAATACAAGAAATGAAATAGGATGTGGGATAATGTCAAATAAATATCAGTGTATTGCACAGTATTTCACCTATTTGCACATCTTAATATCGCACATATTTTTACTGCCCTTGGGGAGAAGATTTAACTGTTTATGAGGTAGGTACCAGAGGGCAGAGAGACAATGGGAGGTAGATGGGTATATTCAATTAAGGAGGGCAGTGACGGACATGACCAATACAAGGCTAGATTCGTAGCCAAAGGATATAGTCAGAAGGCAGGGATAGATTATGGTGAGACATTCTCACCTACAGCCAATCTGACCAGTGTGCGCGTAGTGATGCAGAAGGCAGCCCAAGAAAGCTTGATATTACATCAAATGGATGTAAAAACAGCCTATCTGCACGCACCCATCGATCGTGACATTTATATGGAACAACCTGAGGGTTACGAGAAGGGAGGAAAAGAGCGTGTGTGTAAGTTAAAGAAGTCCATTTACGGTCTGAAACAGTCGGGACGTAACTGGAATGAGATGCTTCACACATGTCTAATTGATGATGGTTTTACACAGAACCCAGCAGACTACTGCGTTTACACAAAAGAATCCAAACAGACAGGTAAAGTAATAGTTGTTATTTGGGTGGATGATCTTATCATTGCAGCCAACAACAACAAGAGTCTAGAGCAAGTGAAGACCATGCTTTCCACTAGGTTTAAGATGAAAGACCTAGGCAAGTTAAAGAATTTCCTGGGCATGGACTTCGACCAGTCTGATGGTTGCATAAAAATGTCACAAGAGAGGTATGCTGAAAAGATCCTGAATCGTTTTGACATGCAGGAGTGTAAACTAGGGAAACACCGTGTGATCAAAAGATAGACTCTTCTGTAGATGCACCTAAGATGACTGACGCAAAGAAGTACAGAGAGGCTGTAGGCGGCCTCATATACTTGGCTACCTGTACACGACCCGACCTACGTTTCGTAGTAAGCAAACTATAGCAGCATTTTGCAAACCCCACAGACGAGCATTGGGTTACAGTGAAACATGTTTTGCGTTATCTCAAGGGTACTGCAGACAAACAGCTCTGTTTCAGGAAGAGCGACGAAGGCTTAGGCCTCGTAGCATACAGTGACGCAGATTGGGGGACAGACACCAGTGACAGGCGTAGCATGAGCGGTTATTGTGTGAGTATGGCCAAAGACAGTTCATTAGTCTCTTGGAAAACCAAAAAGCAACCCACAGTAGCCCTGTCAACGTGCGAAGCCGAATACATGGCTCTAGCTCTAACAATACAGGAGTGTATTTATTTGGAGCAACTGCTGAAAGGTATAGATACCTATGTGTACATGAAAACAGTGGTTTATGAGGACAACCAGGGGACTATTGCACTTGTTAGGAACCCTGTGTCCAGGCAAAGATGTAAACATGTGGACATTAAATATCACGTTATTAGGTCCACCATAAGGGACGAGAAGATGGCACTTGCTTACAGACGACATGGTTGCAGATGCTATGACCAAACCTATCTCCAAACTTAAGCAAATGAAATTTGCAAGGGTCATGTTTGGTGTGTAAATGCTCGACATTTGATTGTCATTTTGTTTGTTTATTTGACTATGTTAAAGTTATACAGTTTACAAGTCAATCATAAGTGGGAGTGTTGATATATGTATGATTGAAGATGGCTGCCGTCGCTCAGTGTCCTCCTCAACTTTGCGTTTTTCTTATGTACAGACAAACTCTCCTGGACATTCGACAAAATTCACAATCTGGACATGTAAATACTAAATTATCTTAAAGCTTACTTGCACATACAGATACCTTGCAATATTACTATTATTATTATTTTCATTTTTTATTTCTATTTTTTTTTCTCTCCTCTTCCTATATTTTATATTATATGTTTATGTAAAGTTGGGGAACACGAGTCTAAGAATTTCATTACGGTAATGATGCCTCATTGTTATCTGTATATGACAATAAAACTTGAAACTTCTACATTTAACAAAGATATGGTGGTTAAAACTAAAATTCTCACATTTGGGCTCATCAGACCAAAGAACAAAGGACCAAACTCTTGATAAGGCATACCTGAATCTGATGAGAATGCTATGAGTGTGCCAAGCTGTCATCAAAACTAAATGTAGCTAGCTACTTTGGACAATCTTAAAGTGATGGCAGACCTATTTGCACTCCGCTTACCCACAGGAGAGGGGCGGAGTGCCTTAACGCTCCAAGGTTGGCATGACAGAATTCCTCACCATCCTGGGGTCGAGCGCAGGGTATAAAAGCAGTTGCAAGGGTCAGTCCGCTGAGTCATATGTTCTGGATGCATGACTGACTAATTTGCGCTCTCTGTCTCATCCCAGCAAGCTCTGAAAAAAGCCCTCAGAGACGAGAAAAAACACTGTGCTGCCTCCTCACCTTCTTCATCCTTGGCAGTTTCTGAAGCTGGTCATTCTAATAAACTTATCCACTGCAGAGGGTGCTCTTATTCTACCTCATTAGAGCCAGTTTCATCATAGTGTTTAGTTTAATGGTTTTGGCGACAGCAATTAGGGATACATTTAAAGTTCTTACGAATTTTTGGAGTGACCTTTTTTTAAAGTAATGATGGACTATATTTTCTCTTTACTTAACTAAGTGCATCTTGCCATATTATGAATTTGTTGTTATAGTACTAATAGGGCTATTGACCCTGTACTCACTCTTCTTCTGCACAAGAAAACTGATGGTCAAAGGCACATTAGAAAGGCAAGAAATGTCACAAATTAACTCTTGGCAAGGCACATTTGTGAACTGAAAACCAGTCCAGCTGACTTCCTCGTTAATCTGGTTTGAGAATGCCATGAGTGTCCCAAGCTGTTATCAAAGCCAACTTAATATAAAATCCAAAATATAAATATATAAATATCTTCACTTTTTTGTTTACTACATAATTCCATACAAGTTCTTTCATAGTTTGAATATCTTAAGTATTAATATACAATGTTGAAAATAATAAAATAGTATTCGTTCACTGATGCTGCTTGTGAAACTTGGTTGAGCTTGAATGTTTCTGCCAAGAAGGATGGAAGAAACTTCGAAAAGAAAGGTGTTCCGAACTTGAAGCCTCATTCACAAGCAGGCTTGAGGCTGTCGTTGCAGCCAGAGATGCTTTAAGCAAGTACTAAGTGATGGGTCTGAGTACATATGTAAATTGGATATTTAAAAACAAAAATTAAACCCCTGTTTTTACTTTGAAATTGTGAGGTATTGTGAGTAGGTGATAAAGGGTGGTGAAACAAAATTTCTTTTATGCCATGTGTACACTTCGGCAAACTGTTTGGATCTTCTGTCGGTGATGTGGCAGGGGATTACTCATCAGTTATAATGAGAATGTTTTGTGTGGAGCTGGTGAATAATATTTTACCTCCCAATATTTATGTCAGTAAGCCAATACTAATATGGTTTTGTGTGTGTGTGTGTGTGTGTGTGTGTGTGTGTGTGTGTGTGTGTGTGTGTGTGTGTGTGATATTGTAATTAAGTTTCCTGACCCACTGTAATTGAAATAGTGATATAATTGTTTATTATATTTCAGTTACTTTTTTACAATAATATTAAAACTTAAATTTGATGAAACATTTCTGATGCAATTAGTACTATAGTTTAAAAACTAGAGACAGTTCCTGCATAAATTATGAAGTAGTGGTTGAAAGATGATACAGAATCATTCACACCCTGTTCGCATTTATGCTCAAGGATGCCTTAGTGCACTGGCTTACCTAGGCTGAAGCCCCAGTACCTACACATTGTTTAGTTTTTTTGTCAAATTTTCTGTCCATCACTGGATTTTCATGTTTGTGGCTGCTGATTGATCCAAATTAAAAGTGACCTACATGGGAACAATAACACAACAGCCTATCAGAATGTAGAGGAACAGTTTTGGCATTCGATGTACAGTGGAACATTGGATTGCAAACATAATTCGTTCCGGCAGCGGCCACGTATTTCAAAACACTTGTAAATCAAAGCAAATCTTCCCATAGGAAATAATGGAAACTCAAATTACGCATACTAACGGAAGTAAAAAAAAAAACAAGCAAATTAGCCTGCACTTTACCTTTGAAAAGAATCGCGATAGAGCAGTGTTTCTGTGTAGAGCAGAGAGAGTGTGTGTGTGAAGGCGAGAGGAGGAGGGTGTGTGTATATGTGTGTGTGTAAAGGTGAGAGGAAGGGTGTACGTGTGAAGGGGCACGATGTCCAATGATGCACGCGCACACATAACGGCAGGCTGATACAGAGAGAGAAAAAATGGATCTTTAACTTCTCTAATGAGACTTGCTTTTGCTTTTTGTTATAATAAACAGTACACGCACACTTAACACACATAATAAAATATGTTTTATGCGCACACATGTGGTCAGTGTTATAGTAAACAGTACACACGTGCACGGATGTTGATTATACCAGTGAGAGATGCACACTATAACGCACAGGGGAGACGATTACCCACAATTCCGCAGCGCAAGAGAGTGAAAAACCATTGGCTCAGTTGTGATCACGTGACGCTCGGCGTCAAAACAAAAAGCGCATGTGTTAAACCGCGTTACTCACAATCCGAGGTTCCACTGTATTTAAATGCGAGTGATAGGTGAAGCTTATGGCTATGGCTAGCTAGGTCAAAATGTCAGAGAAGAAGTTTGAGAATTTTGCTCATGAAAGAAAACCCTTAGGAGAGACAGAACCTTGTGATCAGTGATTATTTAAAAAATTCAGAAGCTTAAAGTTGTAAATGAGAAGGAAGGAGATGCAAGCTCGCACCATTACCTGAGGTGTGTGTGTATGTGTGTATGTGAGAGAAAGAGAGAGAGAGAGATACTGCTGATATCCTGATAAGACAGAAGTTTGGACTATTGTAACGCCTTACTGTCTGGTTGTTCAACTAGGTGCATAAACAAGCTTCAGTTCGTTCAGAATTCAGCAGCGAGAGTCCTCACTTGAACCAGATGATATGAGCACATCACCCCTATCTTATCTTCACTTCATTGGCTCCCTGTGAAATTCCGCATTGATTTTGAAATACTAAAATACTAATATTCAGCATCTGAGTGAACTGCTAGTGTCTTACGATCCGCCACGCCTACTTCAATCAAAGGATGCAGCCTGCTTGTTCGTACCGCGTATTATGAAAACTACAGCTGGGGGCAGAGCTTTTTCTTACAAAGCCCCAAAGTTATGGAATAGCCTTCCAAATAGTGTTCGGGACTCAGACACAGT
>JAQMYI010000015.1:23679904-23717412 GCA_030014275.1 Clariallabes melas
TGTGTGTGTGTGTGTGTGTGTGTGTGTGTGTGTGTGTGTGTGTGTGTGTGTGTGTGTGTGTGTGTGTGCATGCGTGTTTCAAAACCATACCATCACTCATAATTTCCAAATTTCCAGGAAAAAATATATATTGATATACATAAAGTACTGTTCAAAAGTTTTGACCCCCCCTTCCCCCCTCATTTTTTCATTTTTCTTTTTCAAAAAGCCAGACTTTCTTGTATTTTTTAAGTAGTCTTGATGAATAGTTCTCCAGGCTTCCTGAATAACTTTTTGGCAAGTTTTTGGCTCTCATTTTCAATCCAGTCCCTGTACCTGTGCAGTCTTTGGTTTGTTAAGCCACACAGTGACCTATAATTTATTCAAACGTAATAAAAAGCATCTAACTTAAGCCATGAACCAGTAAGAAACAGATGCAGATAATGACAGATGATCAGGCCGGTGGTTAGTTTACTCCTGATGCTGAATGCTGAGTGGTTGGAACAGACGAGAGGGGGAATGAGGTCGCTGCTGAGGTTGTTATACAAACAAGCAGTTTTTAAAATTATATCTTTAGGCACTTTGCAGCCAGTTGGATTCCTATTTATTTAATTGAATCTACATCAATCAATTTAATTGAATTTGAAGAAATGTAGGTGGAAGACTGTATACACATTGCACAGTGCTATATACATATAGTTTAACTGTAAGTCTTACATATAGCAAATTTTAAACATTGCAATAAAAATTTTAATTTATTAAGTGGACAACATTGGAAATTAAAATAATGTTACATGTTAAAATTTTATATTAGCACGCTTTAGTCAGCTCCACAAGCTTCTCACCCTTATTGGGTTAATCATGGCACCACTGCTGGTCTAATGTAATGACCTAAAGACACGCGCACACACACACACACACACACATTGTAATTGTTTTTAATTACGAGAACCTTTACCACTAGATGGCGCTGTTGCTCCTAGACCGTCTACTGTAGGAGACAAACATTAAGGGCAGATATACAGTATAATAAAAATTAGATAGATTTGGATAAATTTCATATTTAGATTTTTTTTTTTGTACAAAAAAATCTAAAATATCCTCTTAAAAAGGTAACAAACAATAAATCAGTCAGCACTTTTGCATACAATCGGGGTTTACAAACGCCTGTCGTTATGTGCCAGGCCGCCATAAACACTTTTCTCTTTATTCAAGTATCATAAACAGACTTTACGGGTCCTGAAGAAGTCATGCCCTTCGCAGGTCATAAATACAGACATAATTACGTTCCGTCAGGTCCGGTGGGTCCTGTCTTCGATAAATATTTACATTCCCTTGGGTTACAACAGGAGTACACACAAAGAGTGTGTGAGTGCCACTGAGGAGGTTTCGCACCTCCGGGCCTTCTCTGAATACATGTGTAAATAAAACAACATTAACTCCTGAGACTGTTCTGAGGCAGTCGAGCAAAGGTGATCGCATTTCATCTACAAGTATTAAAAATAGCTTTGTTTAAAAAGTCCTTCCTGAAATGCATCACATATGATTAATGATTTTGTTGGTTGTACTAATGGCACAAGGAAGGCCATGTTATTCCTACTGCAGTTACAATGGGGTTTGGTATAAGACAATTCCAATCAATTCAAACATGAATAATTAGTTTACTGTACACCACTGAAGAGAGAAGGACATTTTCCAGTCATGTTTCATGTCATATAAGTTCTGAAGTTGGAGGTTGAGATGATGGAAAAAAAAAAAATGGAAGTGTTAGCCTGAAGCCATTTGTGTCAAAAAAAATTGACACTATAGATGATGACATTTCAATGATAATGATTAATATGAATTTTCCATGTATCAAGTATATATAATGCTATATAATGTATATAGCATCTTTGTTATGGTCTAAACGTTAGTTGTCTCTAGATTTGTCTACAAAATGGATTTAATTCCTTAAATTAATGAATTATATCTCACAAGGCAAAATTAAAGTACAAATATAAAACTATATGACTAAATACGCTTTAAAGAAAAACAAGGCAAAAATGGCATTCCAAACATAACCAGAGCAGAGCAAACTGTTGTTTGTAGAAATGAATAAAAAAGCAAAGAGACAAAAGACAAGACGACAAAGAACAAGTGAAGAAGACGTGGGAAATTTCTCTTCCTCTGTCTTTCTTTGCCCCTAATTGATTCTCGCATTCACACACAGAGGCCCTGTCAGTGGCTCCGTTCCAAACAGCTTCCTATTCCCTACATAGGTGCACTACGTAAATAGATAAAAGAGGACACGTCTTTGTCCTAATAGGTCAATATGAAGCCCTTCTGGATTCACACTATATCGTACTGTACCTGCACCAAAGGGGGAAAATAGCTTAGCTCTTCCGTTTACAGTAAACAGTCACGGGGGATCCCCAGTCTTACAAGAACGCCCTTTAATAAGACAAAGTGTACAGCAGGAATGCTGACTAATCTAGATTATGGGTTCTCTAGACTGGAGCTCATCACGACATGTCAAGTTCAAGCACACAAAATAGCACCGGTTACTTCAAAAACAGAAGCCTCCGAGACTTGAAAGCCTCTCACATTGTCTCATGAGCAGCAGGATCTTAAATAATAGCCTCCAGGGGCCTTGATGCAAAGATTCTTGACACGTGAATGATTCCCAATGAACATTGTATGCACAGTTCTATAAGAAACTAAATTTATTTTAAAAACAACCCACCAAAACACTACATATTTAGCTTAAAATTACTTATTACGAATATTTTAAATACTGGTGAAAAGAAATGTTCAACCAAGAAGATTTATATCCAATTAAAGTTTATTTGGGAAAAAATGGGGAAATGAAGCATGGCAAATATTCTTGAAAACGTGCATCACGATTTATGAAAGATTACTTCAGCAGCATTATCTAAAGCACATTGAGAAATGTATCATATACTGTCAGAAAAAAATGGGCACTAACATTCCTTGGCACTTTGTGGCAATTTCAACGGTCATGCCTTTGAGGGTGCCTTCTAGGATGGTACCGTCAGGAGTGATTTAATGGTAGTACCTCCAAGGGTGGTATTTTTAAGGATGGTACCTTCATGGGTGATGTTCAAGGAGCATATCTTCAAGGGTGCTGTCTTTCAAGTGTGGTACAGTACCTTTAATGGTGGCATATTTAAGGGAAATTCCTTCAAGGATACACATTTTGCACCTGCATGCAGTATACATTTATTTTAAAACATTTTTTTTTACACTATACACTGTACATTATATCCATGTGTCTAGATGAAAGATATATATCAAAGGCTACAGGCTACACTGGCTACTAATCTTAAAACATTTTACATAGGTTTATATAAAAAGCTTTTATGTAGATGTTTGTGAAATTTTGATTTAACTCTTTACTGAAGGAGAATTTATTACGCTTTTGCCGTTATAGCTAATGACTAAAAAAAAAACTTTGGCAATGGTTGAAGATGTAAAAACGTGTTTGAAAAATGTTTTGTGGCAGCGTAATGTAGGTTATTTCTTTTGGTTGATGGAGTTAATTATGTGTGTGTGTAAGTGTGTGTATGTGTGTGTGCGTGCGTGCAAAGTGGGCAGGCTCATGGGAGTCGCTTTTGCATGCGCCTTCTACTCTCTCTCACTTCAGTCAGAGTCTGAATAGCAGAGGGTAAGCACGCAGTTCCAAGCGGGGGAGAGAGAGAAATCGGGATAACCCCTGTGTCTGTGTTTTGGAGTTTGTTGCGACCACAAAGCCCGTCAACCCCGCAAGCAGCGCGCGCCGCTCCGCATCACGCATCAGCCCGGAACCTATCGCGCAAGAGCCTGAAGGACAAACTTTACTGTTATATCACTTGTCTTTTAATGTAATGCGTTCGAGTTGAAGGTCTGAGCTCCTGGAGGGGACCAAAAGCAACACTTTTTTTTTTTAATCCGGGAAACAGATTTTTTTTTTTAACATCGGGGTCAAACAAAGCAGAAAAAAAGGTAAAGTGTTTTTTAAATACTTAACTGCATTGAAACATTTGCATTACTTTTCATGTGTTGCTTTTTTGTGCATGCATGAATTTCATGCATCAGGTGTTGTGCAAAATAAAGCCCAAGAAGTCTTTTTTTCTTTTTCTTTTTTTGACTGTATTGATATTTGCGTTCTTTAAAGAATTCCCTTTAGTTTACACTCCTGAACGTATTGCACTCACAAAACATGAACTTTCCTTGAGCGCATTTTGTTTTCTCTTTTATAGCCTACATCTGATTTTGCATATCCGATCTGGCTTAAAATCTCATAAATTTCCTTTATTAGGAAAACTTTGTGCATGTCATGGAAAGGGGGGGAGAAAAAAATAGAACAACCCGGGACTCTCCGAGCACTAAACTGTTCCCTTTGAAACTCGTGCCAGAGTGCGATGGAACTTGGGTTTGTCTTTCTTTTGCGGTTTTTACAACTCCGGGAAGTTATAGGCGTTTCTACAAGCGCGCTTCAATCAAGCCCGAGCTCGTACGCGCTTTTAATTTAGCACCCATGCACCGGGTTGCGGTTTTAGAGGTGGAGGAGGAGGAGGTGGGGTTGATAAGGATGAAAGAAAAAAAAGAAGAGAAAGAAGAAGAACGAGAAGAAGAAAGAGTCGGTTCGCCTTTTAAACACAGGTGAAACTGGGCGCACGCGGAAAGCGCGCGCTCAGGCTGTGTGCGCGAGGCTGCATCGCGCGCGCTCTCTCTCTCAGGCTCTCTGACAGGACCGTTAGTGGTTCTCTTCATCCGCGACGCTTTCTCTGACGCTGTTTTTCCACAATATTGTGCATTTTCACAACATTTTACACTTTTAATTATGAATTAATAGTTTCTTACAACGTGTATGAAACTAAAATGGTGTGAATGTTTACACTGGAGTTAAAATGAACGGAAGCATCACTTGCTAACTCAAAAAAAATTATAAAATTTTTGTAATTTTTCCTCAGTTTTAATTTTTTTTATTCTTTTTTATAAATTAATATAATTAAAAAAAAAAAAAAAAAAAAAAAAAATATATATATATATATTTGAACGAGTAGTTTCACTGTTTCCTGTGGTGAAATACTGATGCACAGTTATATTTTGGCAAATTTATAAATTTATAACTGTAAAATCCATTAATCAGTAAGGGTTGCCAGATTTAGATGAACTGTAAAGCCTAAAAAAAAAAAATGTGAATCTTCACTCACTGTGGTGGTGACCATATCAACATCAACGGAACCTGCTAATTATTTCAGATCGGATAGCATCGCTTGAGAACTTAAAGAAAATTTAAATTTGGAATTTTGAAAAAATTTCAATTTTACCTCAGGTTTAATGTTTTTTCTTTTTTTTTTCTATACAGTAATTTACTTTCTGATACTATCTGATAGTAGTTTCACTATTTCCTGTGGTGAAATTTTGATGCACAGTTGTGTTTTGTTAAAAAAAATAAATAAAAAAAAGCAAGAAAGAAATTTATGACTGTAAAAATGGTTAGTCAGTATATGGGTTGCCAGATTGAGAATAACTGTGAAGCCTAAAAAAACATAAAGTACTTAAATATTGGTTTTTGCTAAGTCCCTGTGGTGGTGACCATAATACTACGTTATGGATAAACAGTTGTATGGGAACCTCACCAAACTGAATGAAAGGAACCTACGAAACAACAGCTGAACTGTCCATGGTGTAATTATATACAGTACTGTAGTATTGTTTTTTAATTTTATTTTACCTTAGCAATCAACAAAAACACACAGTTCCCTTTTTATTTCTGACCGTCTAACCCATCTCAAACCTTAAGTTCTATAATCTCTACAAACCAACACAATAGAAAAATTTCAGTCCAGTCGGATGTAAAATGTAAAAATTCTGAATTGCGGTGACGGGGAGGTCAGGATAACAATATTCTGGTACGAGACAGAACACCAAGGATAAGAAAATGTAAAGATTGATTTATACTGCAAGCTTGAATCTTGAATTTTGTAAGTCCATTATTTTTATTGAAATGAAAGAAAAAGAAAAAAAAAAGATTAAATACGGGAAGCTGATTAATATTTTGAGAATTTGACTTTCTTTGCAGTGTATTGAATGAAACAAAAAGATTGCTTATCTGTTTTACTTTGGTATTATTACTACTGGAAATATTAATTAACCATTACGATTCAAGTTATTTATTTGCCTGAATGACCTGCCCTGGTAAAAGTGATATTTTCTGTTCACTCCTTATAGAGAAACAGACAAAAAGGAGAGGAATTGAATAAGCGTATTTAACAGCGAGGCCAAGTCATTGTTCCTGCATTCTCTCTCTCTCTCTCTCTCTCTCTCTTTCTCTCTCGCTCTCTCTTTATCTGTCTTGCTCTCTTTCTCTCTCTCTCTCTTCTACAGTCTTTCTCAGAGAGGCAATGAAAAGTGGAACAAAAGTGTGAAAATGGGCAAGGCCTGTGTCACATAGCGTATCTAAACCCTCCATTTGCATATGAAAACCTCTGCGCAGAAAGAATCCCGCCACTGTTGCATTAGCCGTGTGTGTGTCCGGCAAGTGTGACAGGACGCCGTCGGTATGCAGCGCATTTTCGGGTCGCTGTTTGGGTCGCGCTACTCCCCAGGTCTCCATGTCAAGCTTTATAGGTGGAGAATCAGGGGTGCTCCTTTCTACCCTCTCATTTCCATACCTGTTCAGCCCGTAACGCAGCTGAATATTCCCTCTGGAATGTTTTTTCCCAGCGGGTTCTATACAAACAGCTCGGCTTACGGTTCTCACACACTGATCAGACACCCTCTGAACGGTGCCTCTGTGCTTTCTGGGTGGAAACACGGAAAAGGCGGCCACGGAACGGATTCCCACCGTGCCTTCTTGTCACCTTGGTCTTGAAATAGTGATGTGCCACGGCTTTCACTTGTGGGTGAAGTGACTAAGTCCTAATTTAGAGCAGAGAAATGCTGACTTATGCAGAACTGTAGCTTGGCAGGATTTGAGGACTCTCTGAACAGATCTCTCTCTCTCCCACACTTTGAAACAAAAGCACGAGCGACTGGATTCCAACATTTTTCATAATAGAGATTTGGATAGTTTTCATGATAAAGATGAGCACATGTTTTTAATGGAACTGACCGCTTTTTCTTTTTTTAAAGCTTGGTTTTGTTGGCCTTGTCTTTAGATCTCTTCCTTCTTTATAGCCATCAGCTCTTGACTTATAACCTTGGGGTCACTGGAACATAACCTATCTCAGCACTGAGAGGCAATTGTTCACACATCTTGCCACACATTCAGACTCTCTTAGAATCATCTTACAGCTCATTTTCTAATTTATAGCATTGTGCATATCAATGAAAAAAGTGAATGATGCACCCCCATGTCCTCCTCTGGATTGGTATTGGGTCTGGTCCACTGATGAATTTAGTGCTGTGAATGTGTGTGACAATAAGGACACAGCTTGTCTTACAGCAGGCCACGGACCTGCCTGTGATCAAATTACTTGGCAACCAGTACTTACTGTGAGGATGTCACTGTCGGATCAGTATCGGGTAACGGCTGATGCTTGGAGATCCGATATTGGTATCGTATTAAAAATGAAAAAGCGGGACTGGTGCATCCTTAACAGCAGTGCTGGAATCGCTGAGTTAATGATGATCTTGTAGATCAGGGTTTTCACTTTATTTCATAATCATTTCGGAAAGTCAGTTTTGAACTGTAGAGTTTTCCTAACCTCTTCTGGTGGTACCTTCCAGGGTGCACCTTTTATACATTTAGACTATATTTTTTACCTAGAAATGTTTTAAAAAAGAAAGCATTTAGAAGTCTTATAAGCATTAATCTAAAATCTTTATGTCCACATATACAGGTGAAAATGAAAGGTGCAACAGATGAGGGAGTCACCCCAGTGACACTTTGGTACTATTTCCCCTGAGATAGTAAAACAGGCTTTCAAGATTTTATCTGAAAAAAGTTTGGCTAAAACTTCACTCCAGACACACACATGCAAACAACCATGAATTGCTGTGTTTTGCAGCGCGGCACCTCATGCCATATCCTGCACCATTGTGTTGTTTGAGGCTTACACACTAATAGCATTCTGTCTGTGAGCTTCGTGTAAACAGTCATGTAACAAACTTCACCAAACTTTCTCTAAATTTAGATTCTGCAAACGCCGTCTTGAGCGCTGGCCAAGAAGGACGAGAGCTTGCACAGCGTTCCAGTGGTGTCTTTGGAGCTTAGCTTTAGTCATCATTCTCTCTAGCTAGTGGATGTGTGTGTATGTGTGTGTGTGTGATTTGGCTGCCCAGGCAGAGTGGTGTCACTTTGGTTTGGCAGTTAACTTAAATCAAGTCCAGAGCTCTTAAGTGAGAGAATAGGAGAAGCTGTCGCTGTTCCATTGCCATCTCTTGAGTCCTGTCTTGTTCCCGCGTAGCTATAATGATAAATGTTATTGTCCAGATTCGCAATTTAGATACCGGCAGGAATTTTAAGCACCATAGTCTCGGAATGCTGGATAAACCCCAAACTTTGTTCATTTCTGCCTTTCCGTATCTCCTGGAATTGCGTGCGCTATGGCGGTTGTAATATTTTCCTGCGTGCATTCCAAAGTGTAGATTGTGATCAGTGTTGTAGAAAAATATTGTCTTAATGCCAAGTTTTGATGCCAAGCTGTTCTCCGATCTTTTTTCTCTCTCTCTCTTTTGCCCAGCTGCCAGTGCGTTTTTGTGCGTATCAGAGCACACAGACTGAGCTTTGAATATCTACAGGAGTCTGTTTGAATAACACACACATACACATATGTTAGTAATGATGACTTTCTGGCGTTTGTGGGCAGCACCACTGGAGTGTGATTGGCATGTGGAAATGCCCATGTGCTTCTGCACTGTTGGTGCCGCTCCTGTGCATGCTCCCTACATGTGCTCCTCATCTGTGTGTATATATGTGTGTGTGTGTCTTGACAACCTGCTAGGAACAGCCATAGTCTCCAGTGAATAGCTGCACTAAGCTTATTCTGGTTGAAAGGCGATTTTGTGCACATTAACACCACTTACAGATCAATCAAGTCCCCGAGTGATTGATGAAAGACGTTATCGATCCGAGCTGATTGAGCTCTACCATCCACCGAGTGATGGATGGATCGCACATTTTTTCTAAACGAGCACAATTAATTAATGAATGATTGCACGTGCTTGTTGCTTTGACCGTTCACACACGGTCATTTAGAGCCCACGCAGCTTGTGTGCTTTTTCTGTCCTGAGCCCTATTTTTAGGACAATTTTAAATGTGACTTAATAGTTGAAAATCAGACAATTAATGGTGGAAACCAGTAATTTTCCACTGCGTTAGCTCGGTTTTCGAGCAGCTGGCGAGGAGTAATTGTAATCCGTATGCTTGTTCTCTTTGATGCCTGCCCCCGAGATCAGAGGAAAGGTCGCAGAATTGACATTTTTATTTCGACCTGGCTTTTATGTAAGCGATTAAGAGGGGATAAGTGATGGTCATACAAACACTATGAACCATTACTATGCTCGAAGAGTTTAAGCTGTTTAGAATTATCCTCTCTTAATCCTCCAGCCAGCCTCATAACCCCACACACACATGTCACGCATCTCATTTTCTATATGACCTACAAGTGCCAAAAAGCTCTTGTTCCAGCAATATATTATAGAACGTATAAATAAATAAATAAATAAATAAACAGCAGCAAAACAAGGTTGACACGGTTGTGGTCGGCTCTGCCTTCAAATTATCCGCTCGCAAATTATGATCAGACATTCTCCCTGGCTCTAATTAAACATTTAGCGTTATTTGTTCCAGATGGAGTTGTTTTGAAGTTTAATTTTAGCAGGAGAATGCAATGCATTGTGGGAAATGCAACTGTGTCCGAGGAATCTGACAGAATCCTGGTTTAATATTCTTATGTTCTGTGACATCGGCAGAATCTTGGAGATGAATAGCTTACGTTCTAGGGCTGGAACTTCAGACAGGGCAGGGTTCCATAACGCTCCCATACTCCTTTAATGTTCTCATATTCTATAGTATCGTCAGAGTCTGTCTGATGAATGGTGTAGAGTTAGATCTTCCAAGAAGATCTTCCTAGTTTAATGTTGAACATTCCTTACCTACAGTATCTGTCTGATGACCTTTCTAGAACTAGAACTTCAAAGATGCTAGTGTTCCATAACTCTCCCTTATTTTCATGTGGCATCAGAATCTGTCTGATGTGGTGTCTAAACTAGAATTTCAAAGTAGACATAATTCATTAATTCCTGGTTTAATGTTCAAAATGTTTTGACATTGCCTCTATCTGTCTGACGAGCATTCTAGAGGCAGGGGGTTCTCCAGGACATGGATGAGAACTGCTGTTCTAGACCTATTACATTTAAAATGCTAGGATTTCATAACTCTACCAGATCTGACAGAATCCTGGTGGAAGTTTTGAATGTTCTTTGACATCAATATAACATGATACTGTGGATTCAGTATCTTGTGTACAAAGCTGTCCACTTGCATCACCATTCTGCTGCATTATAATAGTAAAAGCAGGCCTTGATTTATCACATATAGATCATGGACAATTTTTTCTTCACATATACTGTACCAACTCATTAACAATTCATGATCAGATCATAGGATCAGCCAAGATCCAGCTGTGTTGGATAACAGTGGCAGGATAATAGCCTGGGACTTGAACTCTTACCCTTCTGACCAGGAACCCCCTGACTTTACCATTGAGCTACCACCACCCCGAGGGTTCACAATTAAAAAAATTATTGTATCCAACATGAGTCATAACGGAAACAGGATGCAGCCTATACATAGAGTTGCCTACAGTTTATGGATACAGACCTTATGATTGGTCCCCCAGGGATTTCTTTGGGATTTATTTCTCATTCTTTCAGTTACCAACTTGGGACCTTAATGTCTAAGTCAACAGTACGCACTAAAAGTAGTTACTAAAAGTGGGGTTCTCACCAACGCAGACACACATCCATTGGATCTAAAGTCGAATGCCATCCTGGTTACAAAACCAAACCGAAGTATTTTATCCACTAGTTGTTAGTCTTCTTAAATTGCTTTGTTTGTTAAATACAGTAAACTAATGAGTTGCTGGTAAATTTATAATTAAGATTGTCTAACTTAGAATTATTATTATTATTTATTTTTTACAACATAATTTGAATCAGGGTTGCCAGGTATCTGTAAAACTTCCTAGTTATTTCTCAAACAACATGCAACAACACTTACATTTTATATTTATTTTCCATCATGTTTGCGGATGTTGATCAGATTTCATTCTAATGATTTGCATTAAAGCCTATAACCTTGTTCCAATAAAAATGCTATAAATTCCATGACCCTGATTCATTTAAAAATGACTGAATGTATTTTAATTTCCATTTCATGTTGTCTCCCAGACAGCCTTTCAGGTCTAAACCTGAGAAAAACCCTTCTAGTGACAAACCTAATGTCCAGGAGTGTAGCGATGAACGGGAAGAATGTTTGCGTAAATTTGAGCAAACCACGAGAAATAAAAGAGGCATTGGACTTCTGACAGAGATTGACTTTTAAACATGGAATAAAAGATGTGGAAGAGGTGAAAAGAAAAGGAGAAAAAGACAAAAGAGAGACAAAGATTGAATGAAGAGAGTGGTGGTGGTGAGAGAAAGAGAGAGACTGAGAGGGAGGAGGGTGGAAAAGAAAGAGGTCATTAAAAGGACACCCACCCGTTCCAGCTGCGGTAAGGAAGGCAGTAACGTAACGGGCTAATCTGCCATCATTAGCCTGATTATATCAGGAGGGATCAGGGTTAGACATCAGCTTCGATCAATGGGGCCCGATCAATAGAGGATAGGATTTGAGCGAAACAAGTGGAACACTGAGCAGCACTGCATGCTGGGTAACGAGGGAATAAAGGCGATGCTGACGTCTAGTCTAGTCTCGTATCAGTTTTCGTTTTAACTAGATGAATGTTACCGGTATCCACAATCCTGACCATTACAAGTAAGTGTAGTGGTTGAGTTGTTCTTTTTATGTAATTCCATTAAATTCCCTCTTCCTCGTTACATTCCTCACAGAACTGCGGAGTTATTTTCCCCACATAGCTTTTCTTTTAAATTAGCAAGACTGATGAAGTTCATTCATGGATTAGATTCTGCTCCAAAAAGCACATTTTGAAAAATATTTGATGAACCTTAAAGACCTGGTATATTATTTCAACGATAAGATCTTTAACTCAACAAACTTTATATTGCACAGGACCGACTTTAGACCGACCGGGAAATAAGGAACTGACAGGACAAATGAACGAATTCAGACGGCTGAAACGCTCCAGAACAAATACAAACAAGCTTCACATGTGCTTCACATCTGCGTGCATGTGATCTCCGCTGCCAGTGACTTCGGTCCAGGCTGTCAGCGTCGTTATGTAACATGCGATGTGATAACCAGTCGATATTAAACCAGGTGTCGATCTGTGGCGTTGCATCAGTGCAGAAATATCAAGTTCAATTCTATGTTTGATGAGGGAGAAATATTAAGCAGGCTTGTGTAAAATCGTGTGACCATGTGTGCGTTTGATAAGATGTTCTTTGCTTGGCAAGTGCAAATACAAGCTCCTGGAGTGTGTATTTTAAAAATGAACCAAGCATTGATGAAGAGTGAATCCGTAAAACGTTCTCTGAAGTAAATTGTGTTTGATGGATCATCGGCATGGAATCATTTTTTTCCATCTAAAATAACTGCAGAGTAAACATGATATATAATTAATTAAATAAGTTTAATCTTCAAACGTCTTCTTCCTACCTAGCAGGAATGTTGTAATGAAGTTGTGATGACGTTCACCGTCAATGCAATATTGTTTTTTGAAAGTTAGAAAGACTTTGATGAAATGATGTTGAGATAATGTTGAATGAACGATTTAAAACAACCAAACTGTAACCTTTATTTGTGGCATTTATGGCGATTACCGTCCATTCACACATCGTCCGACCGCGTCCACGGCCCCTTCAGTCTCTAACAGGGTTTAGAAGTCCATTTGGGGATTGGGCAGCTTCCCGCACACACGGTGTATATCTCACGTCACGCATCTCTTAGTGATGTAATGTGAAATAAGTTTTTAAAGTTGATATTTCAGCTACAATTTGTCAAAAGTCTGAATGAAAAGTCTATTAATTTATTTGACTGTTTTATTGAAATTGACTATAACGATTTTGATCGAGATGTGACGTACAATCTGAATATTTTAAATAAAGAAAAATCTCATTTGAATTATTAAACGAATCCTGAAGTTTGCAACATATCTTCACGGAATAGCTTATGTACGTTGTAAAAACAAGAACATTGTAGATCTTATGATCGTCAGCTTTAGCATTTGTAAGGTAGCACTTATATCACAGTCGTGCTTCATGTCCTTTTTCTCTCTATTCCTCCGCAGCAGGATGAGGCGAGTGTTGGGCTGCTTTGCCGTGCTGTTGTTGTCGGCGGTGCTGTGTGCGTTTGGGCAGAAGTTACCCACTCGTGATGAAGGCCTGTTCCAGATGCAGATTCGGGATAAGGCTCTGTTTCACGACTCGTCTGTTATTCCCGATGGAGCAGAGATTAGTGGATACCTGTTCAGGGACACGCCGAAAAGGTATGCCAACACAAACACACACACACACTCACGCAAAACTATGTGGTTGCTGTTTAAAGAAAATGTTCCATGCTGCATAGGACGTCAGTTTCCAAGAATCCAAGAAGGTGATCTGCATCTGGAGAGCTGCACTTCACTGCCGGTATATAAAACCTTATCGACGTCCCGTTTTACACGATGTGAAGGACTTCACGCGGCCCCGTGCGTGGATATGTTTTATGTGTCCTAATGGAGAATATGGAATCGATTACAGCCAGCGCACAGCTGATGAGGGCATAAGGAGGCATGCATTATGGATGAGATGCTGGGAAACGTGGGTGTGTGCGCATGAATGAGAAGCACTTTTGATGAAGAAGCAGGTGTCTCTAGCGAAAGACGATACCCACATGCACAGCACTTCTCTCTCTCTCTCTCTCTCTCTCTCTAAGCACGGGGGACAAGGTTGTTTCAAAGGGCACAAGTGGAAGCCTATTTAAATCAATCAACTCCAACACGCAGGCCACATATGGTCACGCCAGACATTTCCAACAGTTCAGTCATTTATGCGTCAACCTGGCAAACAGGTGAATGCTTGGGTTAAGCACCAAATCTAGCTAAAATGTATTTCTTCACATTCGACACTGAGTTCTGGATGTCGTACTCATAATTTTGTTGAAATCGCAACATAGAGCAAGAACTGTAGACGATGTAGAGTGCCAATACTTTGTAATGCATCTGAGTAGTAATAGCTCAAATGAATTATTTAGTCATGCCTTAGTGTGCTAATCTGTTGAATCTTTCATCAGGCAGGTGTCTCATCTCTTTGTTCAGTAGCTGAATCCTTAATAGACAGCGCTAATATGGCGTGAACACATGTAGCAGTGATGATGAGGGTGATAATGGGCACGGATGCTCAGGGAGTTCAGTGTTTTCCCGAGTCGAAGAATGTGTGCGATGAAGAAGCACATCGAAGTCATTTTAGTGGAGGAGTTAGGGGTTCAAATCTCGCCATGCTTGCTGGGTTTCCCTTTGGTTTCCTCCCGCGGTCCCACAGACTAGCTGTTCGGAAATGACCCGTGTGTGAGTGTGTGTGCATGTCAAGCCTTTGCATGTGTTGTTCATCCAGAGGAAAGCTCTATCTACGCTTCTCCGGATGTGTGGCCTCAGAGAATGCCGAAAGCTAGCGATTCTTGGTATGCAGAAAAGCAACGATAATACTTTCCACCCGGCCAATTTAGCTTCCTTAGACTCTTGACGTCATCAGAAACCAAAATTGCGATCTGCCCCAGAATGACTTTGTCCACAACAACATGAAGCTCTCAACCAAATGGACCCGCTTTTATTCTATCTTCTTTGGAAGGCAGGATGTGAGTCATATGGTCGGCCCTGAACTGTGTTGTTTGCTTTCACAGGTACTATTTTGTGGTGGAGGAGGACAACACGCCGCTGTCGGTGACGGTGACGCCATGTGACGCTCCACTCGAGTGGAGACTGACGCTGCAGGAGCTGCCTGAGGAAGGCAGTGGAGAGGGATCAGGTAACTACAGTCAGGTCTTAACAGTTTACTGAGATGAACAAATCTATACCAAGGGATCATCACAGAATGCTTTACAGCTGTTTTATTTATAATTTATAGCTGAACGTATAGTCATGTGCTCGAGAAACAGCCAAATGGAGAGTCAATAACGGGGTCTTCAGTTATCACCAATCGATACAGTTTACAGCTTAATGCACACTTACACATACCTCCTTCCATCCGTCTCCGGAAGATCAGACGGAATTACAGTTGGACATTCAATCCTTAAAGAACAGAACAGTGTGTCCTGGATACCGCCGGCAATATCATCTCATCTTTTCAGAGCTGCAAAGGATATTGTCTTATTTTAGGTTTCTTTTTAAACACCAGAGCGATGCATGGACTTGTGTGAATGGGTTGCTTTTTCGTTTAATCATCCAAAAAGCAGATGAATCACTCTGAGAGATCAGGAAAAAATAGTCATGGATTGATTTTTACGAAAATAGCGGAAAGAACGTGAATGAGTCCGACTATCCCAAGTGCAGAACCATGGATCTGGGTAAATATTTGTAAATATTTGTTGTCCACGTGGTGGTGGTGGTTTTCAAAGTAGTCACCGTGTATGGTTTGTGTGTGTTGGGTGTGTTTCTGGGTTAAGCAAGACCACACTTGACGTACTGAGGAACTCCATCGGAGTGGAAACGCAGGGAATAAGGGAGCGATAGAGCAGATAGAGATTATAAATACATGATGTAGACTTTATTAGAATCCTTTTTTTCTGTTCCAATCAAATCAGTGTGCAGCTCAAGCAGAAAAGAGGTCATGACTTTTTCTGTACTTCGTTTGCTTCCTTTTATATCAAAGCATCGCTGCAGCACGTGCTCTTGTTCTGTTAGCTTTTCTGTTTCCCTGGCTGTAGGTCTATACCCTGTTGTTTTTTTGTTGTTTTTTTTTACTCTGTGATCTCCCATCTGCCCCGTTTCTGCTCGCTTTTTCTCTCCCCATCTGGAGCATATCTGAAAATGCAAATAGTGCCACAAAACACCAGACCTGGAGTGGAGTCATGGTTTTATTTAAAGAGAGGATTAGAACGAGAGAGAGAGAGAGAGATAGAATAATTAGAGAATGAGAGATTGAGATTATCAGTATGCTTTTGAAAGAACTGTCTGTTGTGCATGTGTGTTTAGTTTCAAGTCGAGTATAAAAGACGTCCATGTGCGCACGAATCCGTTATGGGGCCAGCATGTGAGTCTGTTTTAGCGTCTGTGTGTTAGGTAGTCTTTGAGTGCACTAATGTGTACCAGAGCACTTCCCATCTTTCTTGCATGAATCTATTAATTCACTTTTACTCAAGGGTGTGGGTTTGAATTTTTTTCAGAATGTCTACATTTCCGTCTTAGTTCACGTCTATGTCCGGATTTTGCCACTGATTGTGAGGAAGAGACATTTTCCATCATCATCATCATCATCATTATCATCATCTACCCCCAACCTAAATGCAGGGATTTACATAAAACTGTAAATATACAGCTATGTACATAAATCTACACGTCTCCGCACATGACCCTTGAGCTTTTTGGCGTGTTTGCCGAATGCCTCCGAAGGGAACGGCGTCTATGCGCATGCTGTCTGTTAATTTAGTATGCACTCTTAGGTTGACAGACAAAATATTATGCTTTCTCGTCCGGCTTTAAGGAGAAGGCCCGGATGGGGACTGTGGGCTGGAAAGAGGCTACAAGGCGCCTCTGTATGGCAGTGGAGATTTTGGGGGGGAAGGCAGAGTGTATAAGGCTCTGAAGTTGAGCAGTATTTGGAAAGAAAACACTGCAGCTAGTGGCACAAACTACTAATCGTCTACGAAGGCTGAGGACTGTCTGACAAACACCGAGCTCCCCTATATGCTGCAGGTTGATTTTCGTTGCTACCTGTCGGTGTCAGGTGAAGGAGGAAAGGAAAGCAAAATCATCAAGTTCAGGGGAAAAAAAGAGAAGTTATTAGCTAGCCTGGGGTGGATTAGTTGGTCTCAGACATCCAAACAGTACTTGTGAATCGTTTATTAATCTGTGCATGTGTGTGCACTTGAGCTTCTCTGAGAACTTGATGTGTCTCCAAAAAGGTCAATGGTGCTTCTTTCAAAACCTCATGCAGATGTGTTTGTCTTTCCTAGGTGAGCCCGAGCCCCTGGAGCAGCAGAAGCAGCAGGTGACGGCCAGTGAAGGCACAGAGCTCTTCTCCTACAAAGGCAATGATGTCGAGTCATTCGTCTCCAGCAGCTCACCCTCAGGCCTCTACCAGCTGGATATTCTCTCCACGGAAAAGGACAGCAGCCTGAAGATCTATGCCACCACTACGCCAGAATCGGACCAGCCGTACCCCGAGCTGCCCTACGACCCCAGAGTGGATGTCACCAGCCTGGGCCGGACCACCGTCACGCTAGCCTGGAAGCCCACGCCTACTGGCTCACGAATGGGCCAGCCTGTGCAGTACTGTGTGGTTGTCAACAAAGAGCACAACTTCAAGAGCCTGTGTGCCGCCGAGGCCAAGATGGATGCCGACGACTCCTTCATGGTAGCACCCAAGCCGGGTTTAGACTTCAGTCCGTTTGACTTTGCACGTTTTGGTTTCACTTCACCAGAAAATGACCTCACCAAGGACCGCCATCGGTCTCTGAATGCCAACCGGTTGCCAGCTTCCAAGCAGTGGCGTTCTCCTGGTAATAATGACAAGCCCTCAGACATCCGCAAGATCTGCATTGGCAACAAGAACATCTTTACCGTGTCAGGGCTGAGGCCGGCCACACAGTATTACTTTGACGTGTTTGCCGTCAATACAGCCTCCAATGCTAGTACGGCCTACGTTGGCACCTTCGCCCGCACCAAGGATGAGGCTGAGCCCAAGACTGTAGAGCTGAAAGATGGAAAGATGGCTGACGTCTTTGTTGAGAGAAAGGGTATCAAGCTGCTGCGATTCGCTCCCGTTTCCTCCCACCGACGTGTCTCCCTTTCCGTGCACTCCTGCTTGGACGCTGTTCATGTACAGGTTCGCCGCGATGGCAAACTGGTTCTCTCGCAGAATGTGGAAGGAGTGCGTGAATTCCAGCTCCGCGCCAAACCCAAGGCCAAGTACCTTATCCGTGTCCGTGGATCTCGCAAAGGTGCTTCAGCTCTGAAGGTGTTAGCAAGCACGCGTGCCGATGCTAAGCGGCCATTCCCTTCCCTTCCGGAGGATACACGGATCAAGGCTTTCGACAGACTACGCACCTGCCAATCGGTCACCGTGGCCTGGCTCGGTACGCAGGAGCGCAACAAGTATTGTGTGTACCAGCGCGAGGTGCCTGACGGATACGGCGAGGAGCAGCGTCGCCGCCAGCGCAACCAGTGTGCCGGACCCGAGACGCGTCGCCGGGACGAGAAAGTGCTCTGCAAATACTTCCACAGCGCCAACCCGCACAAAGCCGTAACCACCGAAACCATCACAGGTCTGGAGCCGGGCAAGAACTACCTCCTTGATGTCTACGCCATCGGTCATGGCGGCCACTCGGTCAAGTACCAGAGTAAACTGGTGAAAACGAGGAAGTACTGCTAAAATAAAAAACAAAATAAACAAAATCCCATAAAATAGACTCTGCACAGAAGTAAATATATTATATATATAATGAGAGGAAAAGTTTATTTAACTGGAAGTGATATTCTACTAAATTGTTTTTTTTTTCCTTTGCTGACTGACTACTTGGTGGCAGAGCTCGAACTGCTTTTAGAGCGAGATAGCGCACTGTCTGTAAACGAGTGCCGTTAACGAGAGATCCCGGGAGGCACCGCCATCTGCGTCACTCACCCTGGACTCGTCGGTCATTCTGTTTTCCGTTGTGGTGTGAGAACTATGTTAAACTCATCTGCATATCGTTTGTGATCGCATCACCCTCTCCCAATCCGCTCTCTCTCTCTTTCTCTCTCTCACTGAGTACTCACATTTAGAAAGAGTTGTTAAGTTATTTTATACCTCTTCATTTTTTTGTTTTTTGCTATTTGAACTGTTTTTTTTTTTTGCTTGTTACATGTTATAATTATTACTGCAATGAAAAAACAATATGTTGTAAAAATTCCCTGACGAAGTCGGGCGGTTTGTTGAGGTGTTGTCCCCTCCCCCGCTGCCTTTGTCTGTATATTATCTCATTCTGTGAGTGAATCGCTTTGGGATTCTGTAAATGTGCTCTTCTGTGTGTCTGCTCTGCCTGTCACATGTACAGAGTGCTTCTGCCAATATTCATGTACATAAAACCCTAAATATAGAGGCCAGTAATCCCCCCCATGGTGTGGCTTCTGGTGTTGTGTTTCTCCGCAGGGATTAATCAGTTGCTCATAAAGAGGTGCGCGGACAGGGATCAGTGTCCGTGTCCTTTAAGCCATGTCCGTGGATTATGGTACGACGTGTCGGGAGGTTTTAAAAGGGATAACGTACATGACTGAGATGCGCATATATCATACACAGTTACTGCTTAGCGAAGCACGTGACTAACCAGGTGACCGAAACGAGAAAGAACGAGCCTGTCCATTTTCCACTTAGTCACAACAAGGTGGAATTTATTACCTTCATCCTTCGCGCAGCCAATCATTTACGAAACCAGACCGGGTCCAGATGTCGCTGCTTCCCTCTCGATAACTGGAACTGTCAAGACGCACTGATATTATACACAACTCCCCCAGCAGATCTGTTCAAACCTCAAACAAGTCTGAGCCACACTGTCTTTAAGTTGTTTGCCAAATCTGGGCCATGGCGTGCAACAAAACCTGGCTCTCGCTAGACTTACAAACAACCCGATTCAGTTCTGCACAATCAGATGTGTGTGTGAGAATATACAGTACAGGCTCGTGAATAAACAGCGACATCCAAACCAACGCGTTAGCGCAAACACTCACATACGTAAGTTTTATGCTGGGCGATTTTAGGATCCAGTTTTACTATCGCAAAAACAGACATCATGTAATCCAAATTACACCAATAAGAGGACTACATTAAGATTACACAAAACTCAGTGGACAGCTACGAAAGAATCCACCATTTAACTCACTTTGAAAAAATAAATATGTTTATTTGACAATGTTTTTTGATTAATATTGTGAATGGAATTTTTCTTTATCTGGAAGCGAATCATTAGAGGATCTTCATAGAGAGCACACATCATCACACACTCAATTTTACACTTACAGGCCAATACACATACACATTTGATGCTTTGACTCATAGAGGTGAGTAGTCCCTACTTCACAAGAGCTTCCCTGCAAGGTCTCAAGTGTCACTTCAATTTTCTCCCGTCATCCATTCCATACATTATCCAGAGTTCAGGAGTCACCAAGTTTCAGGAGTCATCTGGTTTGGATTAACCTTCACACTTCTCAGGATTGATCTGGAAGATCATCTGCTAGTTAGCGGTGCGGACTCTGAGTCACTCGTTTGATTCCTAGGAACAAAAAAAAACTGGTTTGAAACCGGTTTTTGACACGTTTGATGATTCCTTTGAAATGTGTGAGGTTTTGATTCATTCGACTCACTCTCGTTCATTCGAAATGTTTAGAGTAATTTCACATTCACATATGGAACATATGCATACCGAAGAACTACACAGCTTTGGAGAACATCTTGAAGCCACGCCACCACCACCATCACCACTATATATACTGTATATATATAAAACAATACAGATGTATTATAAGAAATACTGTAGATATCTACAAGAGTGCAAAAACAGATTTTAAAACAAAATTTTAGGTACAGTATATTTATTTCTATATGCTTAGTTGTGTTGTTGTAGCCAGACATACTTTAATTTATATAGTGTAAAATCAAATCTCAGCTAAGATATACCGAATAAAGTGAAAGTGGTGCACGTTTCTTAATACGAAATCATGATGTAACTAATATAAAACCATTAATGGTATTTATTACTTAAGCATATACAGTATATTTATTACATTCAAGCCTAAATTGGCTTTATTTAAGTTGACTTCTCAATCTTCTAATAGAATAAATTTCAAATAAAATATGTGTATATACAGTAAGTGTAATATTCTTATTTTTGTTTAAAGCAATAGAATGAAGATAAATATTAACTAAAGTTGCCTCTATTCGTGACCACGTGTAAAGGTAACCACAGATGGCATATTACAGTTTTTATTTATTTTTTAATGAACATTTCTAGAAAAAAAAAAATGAAAAAAATCACCTAAGACCTTTCTTGGAAAACAACAGGACTGTAGAGGTGCACACTGTTACCAATGTACAGTAAGGCTCTAATATCTGTACATCTGTCGTCCATGCTTGTCTATTGAATTGTGTTAATAGTCTCGCCATGATCACATTAACGGCTCAGTCAGCGGCTTATATTGTGGTATAATGACAAAAGCTAACAAGACAACTGTTACCGACCTGAAGTTGATTTTTTTAGTAGAGCTGACCAACTGAAGCAACTCAAGATCAAACACCTGCCTCCAAAGGCTTATACATGGGTTCTATCGCTTGAAGTGTTTTTTTTTTGTGTTTTTTTTAATAATCACACAGTTCTTAAGTCTCAGTCCTGTAAATTCTCATCACACTGGGCATATGGAAATGATTTTACTTTCATTATTAATGATAGCATTGATTTCTGCAGTCCTAGTTTTCTCATGATGCAACTTCACCAGACTTTTAAGTGATCTCTGATCTTTCTTTTTTTCTCTATTTCGTCTGCAAAGTCCACTTATTGTTTAAGTTATAAAAGCTACAATTAGTCGTACCTTCACCGTTGTTTGGTGAGGGGAGACTGAAGATTGAATGATATTGAATGACCAACCTAGGGATTTTTTTGGACAAAGCACAAAAAAGAAAAAAAGAATCTCCATAACTGCCTCTAGCATAAATCACTTAAAGTTACTTTACTACTGTGTCTGAATTCATACCCGATACCTGTATTTAAACTGATAAATCTATAGAGTACATAAACAATCACACAGCCTCCTCTGAGTTTTCAAACACAGATTTGTACATCCAAAAAATAAAGGAAACCACATGTGATGTAAATTATAATTTTTTTATTGACATTTCTAGAAGAAAACACCTAATTCATTCATATAGGCTTTTCTTGGAAAGCAACAGGTCTATAGAGGTACACACTTCATATCTAGTCCATTGGTTGTCTATTGAATTATATTAATAGTCTAGCTAAACTCACATTGACTAGACATCATACCACGGAGGTAAAATGTGAATAAATACAATGGTAATCGCCATTGGCCTCCATCCATCTAGGAACCTCTGTAGTGCAACTAGGCACTAGTTACACTACAGAGGTTCCTAGATGGATGGATGGAAGCTCACATTAACATCAATGGCTAAACAAAAACACCAATTATGGCTAATAATACATGTGGTTTAATGGTGTAAAATCAAACAAGACAACTGTTACCAACGCAAAAGTGATTTTTATTAGTAGACCTGACCATAAAGCGTCCAAACCAAAAAAACTGGCACATCATATACACTCCTAAAAGTCCTTTTGTTAAAATAGTTGGTTTGTACAGTATAGTGGCACCATGTCACCATGTAGACACATCTAGTGACTTTTTCAGCAGGTTTTTAGCTACGTCCTAATGTCAACCCTGACCTTCACCAGTTAACATGTTATCAGTACAAACAAAATCAGCCTGACATGTTTAAAATAGAGACTTCTTTTATACATTTTTATTTATTTCATGTTAAATAAGCAAGAAAATAAGGAAAACCTGAAAATGGGAACAACTATTTGCGCTTTAAACCTGTTTAAACAGAAGTCTACTTTAAATTTACAATTACTGGACCTAATGTGGGTATGTAAAAAACATTGAATCAAAAATTCAACAACAAGGTGTTGAACTGTTGGTGTTGAATTCTGACGGTGGAATCAAACCTAGCTGGAAATCAAACCCAGACCATGGAGGTGCGGGGTGACGGTACTAACCACTAAGCTACCATGCTGCTCCGATTACAATTATTTATATTAATCAAAACCATCACTGGTTATGGCAATTTAGGAACACCGATTAGTCTAATCTTGACTAGATTAGGTCTTTGGACTGTTGGAGGAAACCCACCAAGCATGGGGAGAACATGCAAACATGCACACAGACCCCAGGGCAGGAATGAAACCCAGACCCTGACGGTACAAGGTGACAGGGCTAATCACTAAGCCACCATTCCGTCCTTCTTCATATACCTACTGGACATTTATTTTCACTTTAGATCCTTGATAAATGTAGTTGTTGTTTGTGTTTTGGGTGCTCCTGTCAAGGGGTTTGCCAAAGCTGACGAGCGATCTGCACACAACTTGGCTCTTTCGATTTTGTCAGGCGTGGAACTGACTCTAAGGATGCCCTGCATCTAAAGACTGGGTTTAAGCAAAAGCTCGGATGTCAGGATTCGTATGTCAGGCAAGAAGCCTACCGCTGAATGCTAAATATTAAGCTAAAAACATTCCATCAAATTGTGTATTGAGATACAGTATTCGTGCAAATATATCTCGCATTCAGTTAAACGTGTATGCGTAAGTGTATAGTCTATGATTCATTTTCCACCCCTGAAGCACTCTTCCATATCCAGACTCTCAGCGTCTCCCTTGTCCTGGAACGGTTCTTAACCGCAGCTTGCTTCGCATAGCAGCCAAAACTTACTTGCACAGCAACTGTAATAATTCAATCAAAACCAGGACTTTGTGCTGTAAAAAAGGACAAAGGAGGTGAATAAACAGTTTCAAAGCGAGTGAAAATCAAACGATACGGGAATCTACAGCTATCTGACTCTGGGATACTTTATCGGGAAGGGGTGGAAAGGTGTCCCATTCTGAACTCCCGGTGACACTTTTCGAGTACATTCGTGAGGAACACTCTGAAGTCACTGTGGACTATACATGCTTACACTTTTAAACTCCCTGACTGACCACATAAACACTCTAACACGCTGTTTCAATTTATGGCACCCGTGTGCGATTCTGTTTGTAAAGCAACGAGAAGGGAAAGGATGAAGGGCGAGCGGAAAGGCCGCGAAGCTTGGTCAAGGTACTCTGACCTTTGTTTCAAACTCTGCCATGTCTTGCAGACCAACCTTTTGAGGTTCTGCTCGAAATTTACTTACTGACTCAACACATCGTACACACCGTCTAAATCAGCAGGTTTTTTATTTTTATCCCAGGCTTGAGAAATTGAGTAGTGATTTGCGAATACAGGAAAATTTCGGACATCACGGATCACTGTTCTGCGAGAACAGTATGTGGCTAGTGCGGTATTTTTCCACAGGAACATTTCCAAAATGCTAGCACTGTCAGCAGATATCACTGAGCAGATAAAATGCCTGCTAGCTAGTCTTTATGAGAATCGACAAACATGACAGTGTCTCGCTGGATGGTTGGCTAATTATCCTGATCGATAAACTCGACCATGACTTGCCAGCCAATTGGCTAATTATCTAAGGTGTCAAACTCTTGTAGACCAACCAGCCAATTACCAAGAATAATAAAGTCAACCATGACCTGCTAGCTAACTAGCTAAAGATGGTACCCTGCTAGCTGACTGGCTACTTACCCTGATTGATAAAGTTGATCATGACTTGCTAGCCAATCAGCTAATTATCAAGTTTAACAAACTCGACAATGTCTCGCTAGCTAATTGGCTAATTACCAAGAGTAAAACTCAACCAACACTTTCTGGCAAATCCGCTAATTATCAAGACTGATCCATCCATCCATCCATCTAGGAACCGCTGTAGTCCAACTAGGGACCGTGGAGGCCAATGGTGACCTTTGAATTTATTCCCATTTTGACAACCATGGTACAACCTCCAGTCGACATTCACACACTATGGGCAAATTGAGAATGCTAATTAGCCTAATCTGCATGTCTTTGCACTATGGAAGGAAACCAGAGTACCCAGGAGAAACCCACCAAACATGGGGAGAACATGCAAACTCTACACACACGGACCCTGAGACATGAATCGAACCCAGACCCTGGAGGTACAAGGCGACAGTGCTAACCACTAAGCCACTGTGCTGTCTAAATATACATTTTAAAATTTAAATTACCGATCAAAATTCTGATTAATACAATACTTGGAAAAAAAAAATTAAATGCTCTGCCAAAAAAAATAAAGAAAGTTCTACTGCTTCATGCGTTTCCCTTCTTACCCTGACACACCCATCACTCTTGAATAGGGTCAGTCTGGACACATCAGACCACATGAACTTTTTCCATCGCTCCAAAGTCTAATCTTTATGTTCCCTAACAAGTTGGAGACTTTCTTCTGATTTACATATCATGAGCTGCGAAAGCATGGGACGCTAGAAACTCTCTCTTTTCACAACTTTCAGCTGTTGCGATTCTGAAGCTTCTGGCCAGAAAAGTGTACAGAAGATCTCACACACCCTGTACGTGCAGCCTTTACTTTAGCGCTAACCGGCATATTTTTATGATTTATTAGCATTTCCACAGATTGACAATATAATCCTGAGAATAATCGCTTTAACATGTGGAAGACGTGCCATCCTCGCTGTTTTCTCACGCTTAATCTACACAGTGATCTCTGTCTCGTCTCTCTCTCTCTCTCTCTCTGTTTCTCTCTTATCCTATCTTTCTCTCTGATCCAACACAGTGAGAGCATTAACGGCTGACCTTGGAGGACTGGAGGAGTAGGCGAGGCTGCGGTTTGAGAGTGGAGCGGGGTCGGAGTGGTAGGAGCACTGTGGTGTCTGAACTAACTTGAAAGAAAAGCACAGAGAGAGAGAGAGAGAGAGAGAGAGAGAGAGCTTGCTATCGCCAGAAACACGCATAAATGCTTTGAACAAAAACATGGTTCCGATGAGAGGTGTGAGGTGCCGATGGTAATCAAAGCTGTATAGGAAACATAGTTGACTCAGAGAGAGACAGAGACAGACAGACAGACAGACAGACAGAGAGACAGACAGGTGAGAGATGAGGTCAAGACAAGTGTACTTTCAACTCGACTGTGAAAAATGTAAAAAGGGTGTGCTTCAAAGATACTGCTGTGTTTATTCATTTTCATACACTCTCCCTGTTTTTGTGTCAGAGTACGTGTGTGTGTGTGTGTGTGTGTGTGAAAGAGAGACAGAGAGAGAGAGAAAGAGAGAGAGAGAGAGCAAATGAGCTATGTTGTCATCAGAAAAGTGAAAGTTGAGAGTGAAAGTTGTAGTCAGGTCATTGTGTGTGTGTGTGTGTGTGCGCGCGCGTGCAATATGGGGTCACGTTCGGGGTCGTCGGCTCCTAATCGTTTCAGCCCACTTTACACCAGTGGCGCTGACAGCGGAGTCATCAGGGGTCAGAGGTCATGGAGGTTAGGGGCAGGACGGAAGAGGCCACACAAAGACCACTGTTAGAATAGCTGCCTTTTTCTGGACATGACAGAACACACACACACACACACACACACACAAAATACATAGTCACACAGAAGTAAGCACACCTATACATATATGCACACCTGTGTAAACTTGGCACAAACTCACACACACACACACACACACACACACACACACACACACACACACACACACACACACACACACACACACACACATTATTTACAGCCACAGTGAAAACACTATGAAGGGGAATTAATCAGGGGAATTATAAGGATAATTTTTTTCAGGCGTATATTCCGGATCAGCATGTGGCCGTGTTTATTCAGGAAGATATGAGTCACGGACTGATCTCAATGTGGACCAGAAAGATTGTAGATCTGAGAAGGAAAAATAAAAAGCAATCGAGGAATAATGTTCTCTCCAAGTCGGTTCCATGAGGAAGCCACCCGGGATGCTTTACAGTACAAACAAAAGTGTGTTCATAGAAGTGGTACTTGTTGGGGGGCATTTAAAGGAAATGCTAAAAAATAAAAAAGCTTTTGATCTTGCGTGCTCAGGCATCATTCATCTTAGAGGAAGAGTAGAGAGGCATAGAATCCAAGCTGCTTAACATCCAGTGTGAAGTTTTTTTTACAGTCGGTGATGATTTGGAGTGTCATGTCATCTACTGGTGGTCCGCTGCGTTTTATCAAGACCAAAGTCAACGTAGCGTCTACCAGGAGATTTAAGATCACGTCATCCTTTTGTCTGTTTACTGACAAAGCTTTATGGAGTTACCGATTTCCTTTTCCAGCAGGACTTGCCAGACGCGCCACTAACTGGTTTTCTCATAATGATATTACTTGTGCATATTTTGTGCAGGCTTGATTTAATGTCCCAGGACTTTAAATCACGCCTGCAGCAAAACAATCAACAAGACATTGCCATGACACACAATTGTGGTGCGATTTGATAAAAAAAGGTGCACACATTAGGCGACAGGACAGAGTTGGAGACAAGACCACAATCCAAACAAAGACACTTGTCAAAACAAAACGTCAGTGATGCATGTGGTGCATTTCCCAGCCCAACCAAAGCCTTCTCATGTTGTGGTTCGTTCCCCCAAGAGGTGGATTTCATGACTCCCTTTCTTTGTCATGGCTGATCGGCCAGCCAACTTGTCTGACCTGAACCCCATAGAGAACTGTCAAGAGGTATCGTCAAGAGGAAGATGAGAAACACCCGACACGACAATACAGACGAGCTGAAGGATGCTATTAAAGCAACCTGGTCTTTAATAACAGCGGTCTGAACGCCTCCATGCCATGCCACGTTGATGAATTCCTGATAAAGGAGTCCCGATCAAGTATCAAGTGAATAAATAAACATAATTTTTCAGATTAAAACTTTTTTTTTTTTACTGTAAATCCTTTTGTGATTGAACTTAGGAAACGTTCTCATATTTTGTAATATTGGATTTTTGATTTTCATGAGCTGTGAGCAGTAATCATCAAAAGGAAAACAGAAAAGGCTTGAAATATATTTGAATATTTTGATCTTCATCTTTAATATCGCTTTATCTTGTAGGACCTAGAGCCTGTCCAAGGAGACATAGGGTATGAGGCGGGGCACACCCTGGACAGGATGCCAATCCATCGCAGGGCACACACACACACACACACTTTGGGCAATTTGGGAACCAATTATCCTAATCAGCGTGTCTTTGGACTGTAGGAGGAAACCGGAGTAGGCAGGGGAATCCCATTAAGCACGGGGAGAACATGCAAACTCCATACCTGAGACCTGAGATGGAAAATCGGTCCCTCGACCCTGATCCAAACCACTAAGCCACTTTAGTTTTTAAATTAATTTTTTAAGATGCACTGTACATCATGGCTGTACTGCATTCTGGGGGTTCATCTTGTGCACCATTGTTTCCTCTACATCTACATGGGGTTTCTTAACATGAATATGCTTAACATTCTTAACTACTTGGGATTTCGTTAGCGTAAGAAAAAAGTCTATTTGTTTATTAGGATCCGCTGTAAGCACGCTAGCAATAATACACTTCATGCCATGCCAGAGAACCACTTCTTACTGGAATAGAATAACGCAAGTACAGCAACAGAACAACAATGCAGTCATTAAGACATATATTTATTATTTCAATATAAACCCATTTTGATGCAGTTTTCCATTATATTACACACCCTCAAGGGAAAACACATCACTTACAGAAGCGAAAGAAGCCGACTTTTGTATTTTCCAGTCGCAGCATTAGACTGAGCTGAAGTAAATAAAGCTTGTTGTTTAATTCGCTTTCATAAAAAAAAAAAAATGAACCCAACCGCACGACCACAATGCCCCCCCCCCTCCCCCTCTCCACCACCCCAAACCTAAGAAGAGGCTCATCAGGAAGCGTGCGAGATAAACAAGGCCTGGGGGAAAGGAGTAAACAATTGCACTGAAACATAGATGCTCAACTGATTAGAGCGAAGAGAAGTACTTATTGAAGGTGTGTTATTTAAAAAAAAAAAAGTGTGTGTGTGTGCATGTGTGAGAAGCATTTTAAAGCCATTCGCACTTGATCAAAAGGTTCTCATGCAAACTACCATCGTGGTTTATGGTTAATGGGCTGGACTTTAAAGCCTGCTCAGATGTGCGTGTGTGTTTACATGTGTGTTCCTGAGTGGCTGCATGTGTGCGTTTGCGTGTATCCTCTCCTCGGTCTCTCTACATTGTTGTCCACATGTTTTTGTATCTGGACAGCATATCCATTTCTCAGTGATTCGCCCCACGGCAGCAACCTGCCTCCAATTATATCCTGGTCACCAGATACTTAGGTAGATCCAACATGGAGAAGCAGAGCATGGGATTGGAAGAACTGGAGAATGGAGATAAGAGAGGCTTCCAGGTCGAATGTGAAGGATCTGGTGATTCCACCAGTTTGATCCAAGCTTGCCTCCATCATGGTGTTGTTATTAATAACGTGCTTATGCCTAGTCAGATAGTTGATTGTTTCCCTTTGTAACATGCGACAGAGGTGGATGGAGCATCCATCCATTGGCAATACAACGTATACTTTTTGTAGCCTGAAGCCTTCAACCCTGGAGGTGTGAGGGATCCTAGGATTTTAAATCAAGCCTGCACCAAACAATCAACAAGACATGCCATGACACACAAGTGTGGTGCGATTTGATAGAAAAGGTGCACACATTAGGCGACAGGACAGAGTTGGAGACAAGACCACAATCCAAACAAAGACACTTGTCAAAACAAAACGTCAGTGATGCATGTGGTGCCTTTCCCAGCACAACCAAGGTCTTCTCATGTTGTGGTTTGTTCCCCCAAGAGGTGGATTTCATGACTCCCTTCCTTTGTCATGTGATAGAAACTGCAGGCAAGCATGTGTAGTGTGTTCTGAGAAATCACAGTCATTGTCTGTACTGTAGTTGGGGTTTGAACCTGGAAGAGACGTTTGGAATCTGTGACCAGGGAGCAGAAGAAAACGAGGCTCGGACCTGATCCAAACGTATAAGACTTGGCAGAAACACGTATAAGGAGATAAATACACAAACTAATCAAGAGAAAACAAGGAGCAGGTGAACACGATCAGGAAACTAAACAAGAACAGGAAGGTTGAGAGGAGGTGTGTGTGGGGGGGTAAAGATAGAGTATTGAAATGAGTGCAAGATTGGGAGTAATACAACATATGGATGAAAGGTACACAATCTCAACGACAAACTTTGTTAAAGGTTAAGGAATTAAAAAAACGTCTCTCTCGCTTGTAAGTGAAGGAATGTTTACAGTAAGACCATAGGGTTTAGATACTGTATGGTACCATCAGTGTAGAAATTGTACAGACGGTAATGCATAACTTTTTTATTAACTGGCATTGCTCATTTATGTAGAGATTTAATTCAGATTTTCAGGTTTGTTTTTAGGGCTGTCCAGACACACAAATCTGATGTTTTTCAGCTCGGATCTGAGTCACTTTTGTACGTGGTCCTAGATCGGATACATATCTGATACGTGATCATGTGACCTGAATGCGAACGGGCAGACTGGAATTCATGCAACTTTTTGCTTCTGCTTCTTCATACATGGGGTGCTCGTTGATGTCAGTCAGCACTGGCAGCGCAGAAATTTCATAGCAGTGCTAAAACAGCTAAAGCGAGACATTTGGCCTTCTTTCTTCTTCTGGACCTCAACAAATACAGCCGACTACCTGGTCCCCGTCCTCCAGAGCAACACCCCAGGCATGTTTTTGCTAAAATCGCATCCACTGGATGCATTCGTTTGAAATGAATGAGCGTTCACACAAACTCATGATGTGGTTTGACCCCATTGGTGTGAGCAAAGATGCATCGATGTGCTCAACCGAGCCATTTCAGAGGACAGACTCGTCCACATAGAGTCAGATAAAAGTCACTTGACATTATGAATGTAAACCATTCAAAAAATTAAAGAATCGGAATTGAGCATTGTGGTTTGAAATGTGAACGTAGCCTTAGTTATCATCATAAGCCATGTATTTACGCTATAGTACTCTCGAATCCTCTTTAAAAAAAACGCTCTGTCACAGTTGATGGTCTCCCATTGAGATTATACCATGGATAAGAGCAATGTGCACAGATGGATGAAGACGTTTAAGGAAGGAGAAATCAGCATTAAAGACAAACCACGCAGGGGATTTTCAAAAAGGATTCGAGAGTTGGGTTCAACGATGTCGCAAATACATGACTTGTGGTGGAGATTATGTTGAGTAGTACCTTTGTATAGAGGAAGACTTACTCTACCAACATGTGGAATTTTAACCATGTATGGCAGTTAATAAAACGTTACGCCCACTTTTGGATTACAACTGGAGAAGCGGACAAATCGGGTTTGTAAATAATGTAGAATTTCAGAAATACACACAGTTGTGTGTTTGTAAGGTGAATGACTGTATGATTCCAATAAGATGCCATGTGTTTTCGATCATTTGGTTTTATACTCCGTGGCTTGATCATTTTTCTCTCTTCTGGCGCTTGTTCCAGACTTGATGTTAAACTTCAGTTCACTCAACATCTCACTAAATTCTATCTGGCTTCATGTTTGTATTTGTTGATGCTGGATGAATAAAGGTGGATGCAAATGCCAGATTGTGGCACATCTAGTGCTTGTCTAACTTCTAACGTCTGTGACTTTTCTTGTCCCTTCCTTTGGGACTCGTGGCCTAAATACTGCCCCAGTTCACTTCCAAACTGTAAGACAGAAAAAAGTTGGAGACAAAGCATGCTAACGATAATTAGTTTGGAAATTTTGAAAAACAGTTCATTGTAGCAACTACAAAAATGTTAGGTGATGGAAAAAAACAGAAAATGCATTCTATTCATGTTTCTTGGTGAAACCCGAAGAAGGGAAAAGTTGCCCCCAAAGGACTTGCAGTTGAACCTTTACAGTTAACATGAATTAGATTTTGAGGAATTCGATTTTATATGAAAGTCCGAGTTGATGCTTTTTAATTTAAACGTCTTACTGATTGACATGAATTTTCTGTTGTTGTTAACAGGCTCCTACTGTACATTACCCACAATTCCAGGGATCCCGGGTTTGACCCTGACTTTGGATTTTTTTTTTTTCTCTCTTTCCACAGCTACATTATGCGAAGAATAAAGAATTTCACTGTGCAGTAATATATATGTCACGATGAAGGCTTAACTTAACAAAATAAAATATATATATATTTTTTATTTAAAACAGTTTTCAATCAGTCTGGACAAACCAGTACTAGTGTAGAATATATACAGTAGGAACTACTTTTCTTTCTGTCTTATCGCTCCGCTCCTGAAAGGCAGAGAAACAGATTCTACACATTATTGGTTCCGTATTTATTTATTTATTTATTTTTACAGATAATCACAGATATTTCCTGTTTTCAGCTATGTTTCTTCCTCTAATATCAGAATGAGCCATAGTCACATAACTGAGACGTATTCATGCATTTTTTACTTTTTTTCATAACATTTGTTTTCAGGTATATTTCTCATGCAATACAGAATGTTTTAACTTTATTACCTATATTATTCACTCACTCATCGTCTATACCGCTTTATCCTGTATAAATGGGCGGGGGGTTGCAGGAGCCTATCCCAGGAGACTTGGAGCACAAGGTGGGATACACCTTGCATGGGGTGCCAATCTATTGTAGGCCATACACATACAGTGGGGCAAAAAAGTATTTAGTCAGCCACCAATTGTGTAAGTTCTCCCACTTAAATAGATGAGAGACGCCTGTATTTTTCATCATACAGTAGGTATACCTCAACTATGAGAATGGGGATTTTTGCTCACAGTTCTTGTGATCATTTTGACCCCACGGGATGAGATCTTGCGTGGAGCCCCAGATCGAGGGAGATTATCAGTGGTCTTGTATGTCTTCCATTTTCTAATAATTGCTCCCACAGTTGATTTCTTCACACCAAGCTGCTTACCTATTGCAGATTCAGTCTTCCCAGCCTGGTGCAGGTCTACAATTTTGTCTCTGATGTCCTTTGACAGCTCTTTGGTCTTGGACATAGTGGAGTTTGGAGTGTGACTGGTTGAGGTTGTGGACAGGTGTCTTTTATACTGAGAAGTTCAAACAGATGCCATTAATACAGGTAACGAGTGGAGGACAGAGGAGCCTCTTAAAAAATAGTTCCAGGTCTGTCAGAGTCAGAAATCTTGCTTGTTTGTAGGTGACCAAATACTTATTTTACCGAGGAATTTACCAAATAATTAATAAAAAATCCAACAATGTGATATACCTATGAAGAAATTAACAGGCCTCTCTCATCTTTTTAAGTGGAAGAACTTGCACAATTGGTGTATGACCAAATACTTTTTTGCCCTACTGTCAATCTCTGCAAAACACTAAATCTTACTCTTAGATTTCTTTTGTCTTATTTTGCCATCACGGACAATAATCTTACATCAAAAAAAATAATAATTTAACCATAAGTTGTGATAAGATGGTCTTAGAAGGCATAAAAACGGCATGCTCGTTAGCGGCTGAGTTGCTCCGAGGCGAGTCAAAAACACCTGACTGGAAACTTGGTGTGCGATTACAGTGACAACAACAAAGGATTATGCCAAGTTTATGGGATTATATGGAACTAATTTGTTAGTGGTGATAGTGAAATGTAATCCGCACATGCTATCGGAGAGAAAACAATCCTTATATTCCAGGCTCATTTGGAAAAAAAAATTCTAATTGAAGACATAAAAAAAAAATAATAATAAAAAATTTATTTGTAACAGACAATATTCACTGGTGTATCTCCTGACACATTACTAGTCCTTACAATAATTTAGAAAGTTTTCTTAGTATGCTAAGTCATGATCAGACTTCCTGTTTCACGACTGAAACCCTGGACTCCAAGGAAATCCTTTAAAGTTCCTAACATATCGAAATGGCTTGGAGTGAGGTCAGGGCTGTACGAAGGATGTGGCAACAACTCCCAACCGAGTTCCTGTAATATGCAAGTGTTGTTGGTAACATTTGCAGGATTGTGTGTCCAGTTCCCACAGACAGGAATCTGGTGTCAAGTTACCCGGCGTTCCTCCTGCTAAATGTTCACAAGAACGGCTGCAGTGGGCTCTGAGCCACCTCGCCCGGTATCGTCATTCACAGACGTACAGCCTTCTTTAAAACGTTTGCATCTTTCAAATGTTTTACTGTTTTACTAATATCACCATACTGTGCTTGAAGTCTTCTGTAAATGTCAACAGTTTTACATCTTTATCACAAGTCCTGGTTTAACTTGAACACCCGACATAATAGGATCAACTAATATATGGCCATGAGTTGATGTTTGTCTTCAGCACAGCAGACCATCTGATCCGCACACAACTTGGCACAGGATTTACGCCAGATGCCCTTCATGATGCAACCCTCACAGCTTATCTGGGTTTGGGACCAGCACTGTATCCCGCGGCTGAGGTTTGTGCATTGGGTGAGTAATAATCCTAAAAGGTCTAAGAACACTCGTCCCCTGGACCACAGAATTGGTTTAAGATGTGTGGTTTTTGTCTGTTAAATCAGGCTAAGACTTGTTGTTAGTCTTTTGACTGCTCCTGTCGAGGTGTCCCATAGCAGACCATCCGATCCGCTAAACAACTTGGCACAGGTTTTATGACCAACGCCACTCCTGACGCAACCCTGGCATTTTTTCCGGGTTTGGGACCGGCACTGCATCCAGTGGCCGGAAATCAAATCACTATGCCTATCACTACCCACCAATGCCCCGGGACTAAAACTAATACTATGTAGTGTGAAAACTTGGAAAACCTGGAAATAAAATTTGGGTTTATATTTTGATGCGGTTAATAAAGACAGTCAATAATTTTTGCTTTAAAAATACAGAAATCTGTTTGTTTTTTTTAAATCAGCATATTCTATGAAAGCACACAAAAGAGCTCATTGTGCGTAAACGAGCCTAAAAATGATATTTACTTGGTTTATTGAGCACAATTTTGTTTTATAATAACTAATAATAACCAAAGTGTGAGACTCATTGAAGTGTGTAAACGTTAAATACGGATTCATCTGGGACAAAACAGTGTCAATGAGGCAGGTGCAAGAAAAAGCTACCTTGCTAAGGTTATATCCATATCCTCTTAGGCTAATCTAATGCTAGCAAGCTAAACAAAACAGCCGACAGCCAGCTGGTTTAGCAGATCAATAATCACTCAAAAGGCAGCTCTCTAAGCCGGTACAATGCCATGCTTAAGCCAATGTAGCACGATTTCTCTTCCACCTCAGTGCAAACTCTTAGACTTTAAGCATTTTTCCAGGCTCTGACTGGCAGGGATGCGAGGTGAGAGTATTGTGTGTGTGAGAGAGAGAAAGAAAGAAAATACTGCTGATGAGACACACTGCCATCGGGGGCTTCAGGCATCTTCAGCTCGCAAAGCAAGTCACTGTGCCCCGGCTCAAAGGGTGACCATGACATTACATTATATTATATTATAACAAAAAAAACAACACACGCGTCTGACATATTATCATCTCTTTACACTGGTAGTGACCGAACGGCGGGAATTAAACCCTTACCTCGTCGGCGCTGAGCTCTTCCATCGCTTTTCTTTTAATTTTTACCTAAAATTATTTTGCTAGCTAACTAGCTAGCTGCCTCACAAACCCCAAAAGTGCATAGTATAAAACAATACAACTAACAATACACCGTGATTGTCCGCTTAAATTAAAACATCGGTCTTATACACCATCTGTATGCTCTACCCGCGACTATTAGGATTTTATATCGGATTTCCTTTAAGAATGAAACAAACACAAAAGTATTATTCGTCAAAACACCAGGGCGGCCATTTTGGATCTAAGGTCACGTGACAGGCTTCCAATACACATTGCGATCTGCGGCAGCCTTTTTTTTTTCTTCTTTCCCACCCGTATCGGACAAAGCCCGCCCCTTAATCTAGAATCGCCGCGAGTTGTTCCCAATTCCTGTTTCAGGATTGGTCAGAAAGTCCAATTCTATCGGAGTATCAGCCAATCGCAGCTCAAGAATCGGCATTTGTCGGAATAAAGGTGATTTTAAAACAACGCCTGCGGCAATCCCAGAAGGTTATTTTTAAGGGGATTCCGAGCTATACGGTTATCAACTATTACGTTTTCTAACTGAGTATTCAAGCAAAACTAAATATCAGAAATAGATTATACTACTAAAAAAAAGGCGTCCGTGAAGCATCTATTCACTATTCAGGGGATGATTTTAAAACCGGGCCACCACCCTGATTTTAATAGATAGCCAAGAGATTAGTGAGATTAGTAAATTAATGACCTTTGTATTGTTTATCGTAATAAATGTAATTACCAGCTAATCTTAACACTAATATCACATATTTTAAGTAAAATTTAATGAAGGAAAATACATGTTATAGTAATAATGATAATAAAAATTCCCATCAATACTATTAATACTAGTAGGAGGTGGTATCAAAAGTGACAGCACAGTAGTGTGGTGTAGCAATGTCGACTTGCACCTCAAGTGTTCGGGTTCGATTCCCGGCCAGGCTTGATTCTCGTCTCTACATGCATGGAGTTTACATGTTCTCTCCATGATTGGTGGGTTTCCTCCGGGTACTCCGGTTTCCTCCCACCATCCAAAGGCCTGCAGATTAGGCTAATCGGTGTTCCCAAATTGCCCATAGTGTGTGTACTGTATGTGTTTGTGCCCTGCGATGGATCAGCACCCTGTCCAGGTTGTACCTCGCCTCGTGAACTGATAGGCTGATAGCCTCCTGAGATAGGCTCCAGACCCCCGTAACCCTGAATGCAGGATAAAGCAGTATAGATGGTGAGTGAGTAGAGTAAGGCTGCACGCCCAGTCACAGAGAGCACCTACTTTCATAAGTCAGTGTGCCAAAAAGCACCATCCTGTGTACAGCCTGGAGCTGTTTAACATGATTCGTCAAGTTTACGCAATGAGTCGTTTGTGGTGTTTTGAGTGGCTTGAAGTCACTGGAAGACGACACGAGATCAGTAAAACCTTTAATAAGCTCAACCCTAGAAACCATTCGACAACTTGTGCATAGGGGTGGGCGATATAACCAAAATCTTCTATCACGGTAGAAGCAATTTTCTACCTCGATAACGATATATATCACAATATAGCAATTTGTATCTGAAAATGCATAAATAAAAATTAAAACACAAAGAAACTGTTTTACATAATGTAATTTTATTTAAACTGTGAATTGCTGAGGTTTGCCGCAGTTATGCTCTAAAATGCCCCCCTGCCACGGAATGCCCCCCCCCCAACATAATCTCTTTCAAATATTATATTAGAACATAAATTCATAGGTTTATGGTTTAGAAATTACACAATACAAATTTGATTATAAAATAAGCAATATAAAAAAACATGTATAGGGAAAAAATATAAATTATATATTTTTTTCATATACATGTATATTTTTATATTACTTATTTTATAATAAAAATCGTTTCGTGTAATTTTTCCATCATAAACAATAATTATTTAGTGTAATTTGTGATAAATAAGTGTTAGTTTTGTATTACACGACAAAACCCTGC